>VDFB02230363.1:0-16363 GCA_007258455.2 Sequoia sempervirens | reverse complement strand
GGATGTTGTTGGTTGTCTAATGTTGTATCTTTTGAGTAGCATCTTGTGCCTAAATTTGTAAAGGGTTTCGGGTCCCTTCAAAACCTATTTTCCCCTTATAATCAAAACATTAGGAGCAAGGTTGAGACACTTTTCCCAATATTTTTTCCCTTTATTGAACCCAAACTAAAATATGTTTCATTGTTTTCCAAATAATGGACATCCATTTAGGATTGGTTGCTTGAACCATAGTGATATCATTTTCTCCAAATCAAATATAAATTTCATGAAAAGCTTTAGCCCACATTTTCTACCCTAATTGACCCATAGCTTCTTAATTTTAACCCTTATTACTAAAAATAAGTGAGATAGGACTTAGATGGCAATTGATTACAATCTAAGGTGGAGATGAGTTTTACTAGAAGTTGGTTGTTTATTGTGGATGTGAACCGATGAGTGACTATGTCTACATTTTGATTCACTAACACTGGCTACAATTATCATCAAAGAGTTATGCACTTCCTAGTTCCTCTAATTTATATTGTAATAAAATATGTACAAGAATGGTGATATTAAAAATTTGATAAGCATGGAAGTATTACAAATTTTTGTTTGGAGGAAAGTAATTTTCTACCCCTAAAACTCTCCTAAATTAGATTCAAATAGACATAAGTTGACATTTAGCTTCATCCCCTTCTCACAAATGGACATAAGTTGATGTTAAAATACATAACATTTATATTCTTCAATATTCAAAGGGTCAAAGGTAACTTACATTCATTAAAATAAGTTTGTTCTAATAGTACAAAACTTTTAGATACAATAGTAAAAATTATTTACCTTATCAACTACCCTCATCTATGGTGAACTTAAGTTGATCTTATATACTAGTACTCAATATTTGTCTATTTTAGTGGTTAAAGGGCTAAAAGAAAATTAAATTGAAGTCTCTAGTAATGATTTTATAAAAGTAATAATTTTATAATAGTAAAAATGATAATATGGAGAAATATATTTAAGTTATAGTAAATATATTTTTTTTAATCCTCCTCTTATGTATTAAGTTGATATTATACTTCTTAGTTTATTCACGTGCTTTAATGGTCAAAGGGTCAAAATACATTTTTCTGGAGTGGTGAAATGAATCTTGGTTACGACAATTTACTTCCAAAAAGATATCTCTAACAATCCTTTTATTATATTTTCCACATATAATAGTGTCTAATAACACTACAACAACTAATAAAAAGTCTTACAGGTGTTATTGAATGACCAATAGGCACATAAATTTATATATCTATTGACGTTTACCACGCCACAGTCACCTTTGCAAGAATTTTATATATCACCAATTAATCTAAGTCTTTGGACAATCACATGACCCTAGTAAACCATAAATCATGAACCAAACACTAGAGGGACTCACTAAAGCCTCATTAAATATTACTTTCATTTAAAAAATGAATTTGACATTTTTTTAATTGTATTGTAATACAACCCATGAAATAATTAGGATTCTAAACTTGTAGTGTAGGTTCATGCAAGGATTATACATTGTAAATATAATAAAAAAATATCAGAAAATGAATTGCTAAGTTCTAAAACATTAAGACTCTAAACTTGAGAGGAATTTTATAAAACTTATTGCAACCTTTGATTGTTGTCTCTATTCTACCAATTTACAACCTACAAAAATTGGACACGCCTCATTTATAACAAGAATGGCCTATATAAGGAAATTTAATTTTGTTTTAATGATGGGAATGGATATGCTTATAGTATTTATCACTTTCCATACTACTACTCAATATATAGTTAGAATGATGTCATGTGCTTTATTACCTTGTTGGATATTTGAAAACTTTAGATACCTGATCTCTAAAATAGAAAATCATTTAAATTACCATAAGAAAATATTATTTTGCAAGCATTTTGTGCTGATTTTACATCGTTCAACTTATAAAGTATATTTTCTTACATTTCTTGACTTAAACTAGAAAATTAAAATATCCTAAATAGTTACAAGGAAAAACCCTATGGCCATTACCTATAGAGGAGAATGAAAACAAAATGTTGACATGAAAAATGAAGTATCTTGCAAGATAGTTATGCTCATAGGGAACCATTTGGGATGGGTGACATTGCAAGGAGATCATTACTTTAGGCTTGTGAGGCTAAATTTAAAAGTGTATGATGTGGAAATTCATCTCATTAAACTATTTTCCACATAAATTTCCTTTCTTTTATTCATAATAACATGCCATCATATGATTATGGGAATAAAAAAAGGGTGATACCACAATAGTGGTTTACAATTTTTGGTCAAACTGGACATTGAAATTATTATTTTTAACTAAATCTTCACATTCAGGCACTTATAGTGGCTAAACCGTGAGGAATTTGAAGATGATGAAAACTAAAGTCTCGTCACATTTTGTTTGTAGATCAACATTTTTCAAATTCTTGGAATCAAATTGCACTTCTTTTTCCATCTCCCTACAAAACTAGTTTTTTTCAGAAAACAAATATTTTTTAAAAGTGAAGCAATCGTATAACGAGTAACTTTTTTTCCATGAAGATAAAATTCTCAATTCTTTCAAATTTAGATTTAGTATATCTAGTGCTTCCCACTTGGTTAGATAGTTTTACTGAATATTTTTCTTTTATAAAGTTTCGTCAAACCACTACACCCGTACATGGCACGACGATCAAGATAATGCGTAATCATTTTGTATATATCAATTTTTTTTTGTTGGATCAAGGACTTCAATATCCGTGCACTCATATTTTTCAATTTTTTTGATAATTTGCTATTTTTCCACAGCGTGCAAAACAAAGACCTTCTATTTTCGCCATGAAAACCTATGTTTACCAAAACTAAAAAACAAATATGTATAATAAATCCAAAACATATTAAAATTATATTAATTGTATAGCTCATTTCGAGGACTACCTGATTCCAGTTGGGTTTGTGAAGACTCCTCCATTTTCATCCTCAACTTGAGCTTCGAAGCGTAAAAATTTAGGTTTTTTTGTGTTTCAGGGGGAGAATGAGGAATAAGGGGGGTTTGTATGAACCCCTAGGGGTTCAAGCGAACCACCCTCAATATGCATTTGCTTTTGTTATTTTGGGCGGGAAATGTGGGCCCAGTAATTAATGGGAACCCCTTTTGGGTTTGGTCAAACTTGTAGGTTCATTCAAACCCCTAAAACCATTGTTTTTGCCATGGGGTCATTTTTTCTCAGTTTTCCTTCCTCCATCAAATTCTAAACCACTATTGTGGCTTCACCCAAAACTTAAACATGTTAAGACTACTTAAATGTTCTTCAATTGCATAATGTTTTGATCTTTCTCTTTATCAACATAGCTTTTACAAGTACATAAAGTAGAAGGAGCATTTTAAGAATACTTAAATGTTTATTTTAGATACCATGAATTAGTTTAAACAACCATCTATTTATAGACAATAATTTAAAATCAATTATCTCAAAAGGAGGGTTGAGATTGTTACACTAGTTTAATGAAAATTACTTATGTTTCTAGTTCTTTTCTAGCCATATTCCCAAATATTGATTATACTAGGTCTTCTTTCATACTTTACAAAAAAAATATATTAAATGAATGAGTGTATTTACACCCTAACAAATATTTTAATGTTATGAAACCAAATATATTTTTGTCTAGCCAAAATATAGGTTGAAGCAATTGGCTAGGTCAAAACCTCTACTTAAGAATAAAGCTCTGAGATACCAAGCTAGTCATTTGACACACAATAAAAAAACAAAGAATCTTAAGAGATGTACAAGAATGAGATTAGTTGTCAACAAAAAAAAGTTCTCTGACACATTTCTTGAAAAATTTGAACATGTACCAATTTAGAATACTAAAGTAAACAATAATATATGTTGACAAGCAATAAATAAATCCTTTACTGTCAAAATAGTCCAATGAGTTTGTAATACCCATGAATATTTATGTTTCCATTTACTTTGACTAATAATTTCCCTTTGCAAACCATTCAATCCATTGTCTTTAAGCCCTACTTCAACTTGGCCAAGTAAAATATATTCGTTAGTGTTCTATGTTGAAACCATAAAACCATTTTTTTCATATATCTCCTATCACAAGGTGATCCATTCAATTCCACCTTGAAAAATTCATAGTTATTCCCCATACGAAGTATAGATAAATTTTAATTGAAATAATTTGATTAAGTTATCAACTAAACTACCAATTGAGAATAAAATGTTCAACATAAGAACTATTTAATCTTAATATTATTCAAATTCTATCTAGTGGAAATCCATTTATATTTGTTGGCATGTTCAACCTTACATCACCAAGATACTTTAGAATGTCCCCTACTTTTATTATTGGTGAGGAATGTCTTTTTAAACTCTTTGACCACCCTCTAATATTTAGGTTTATCATTCTATCCATCTAAATTATCTAGATCACTCGACAAAAATAAGTTGAATAAAAACCATTTACACTTTACATTGATGTTTACATTAGTAAATACCTTCAACCTTTGCTTTTTATAATCCAACTCAAACTCTAGCAATCAATTGAGAAGAGCTTCATAATCATTTATATCAATTATATTCTTAGATAAGTTATGTAAGGAAATATCAAATTTTCCTATCTATGCCACATTCCTCTTGCCTAATTTATGGGAAATCTTTCTCTAACCATCCCTAAACACCACCAAATGAGGACACAGTTTTAGAAAATAAATTCTTTATTTCAAAATGTGAAGACAACATTTAAAGCTATATCGAGATTGTACCACCCAATATATTTTATATATCCATCAAGAATTATAATATGTTACATTCTATATAAACATGCGTTCACTTTGAGAAGTTACAAAAAATTTAAAAATATGAAGATAACTTTTTGAAGCACAATAGAGATTAACCCCCATTAAATTTTATGCAAAATTATGATTGGCCATCTCCCATGGCCATTGCCTCCAAAGGAGAATAACAAATCTTCAAATTGCAACATGCAAAGTAAAGGTTGCAAGGTACTTCCTCTCTTATAAAGTAATTTTGGATGGGTAACATTTCAAAGAACCCAAATACTTTAGGTTTGTGAGGCTTAGTCTAAGAGTGCATGATATGAAAATTCATCTCATAATTTTTTTTATTTAATTTTATGCAAAGGAGGTGATTATAGACCTTAGAAAGGATATCCTAATGGGCTTTCTTTTAGATACTTATAGATGTTTATTTTTTAGTTAGTTGAACTATTTATATATGTGCCATCAACCATTCAATAACACTTTATAAGTTTTATATGTTTTAAAAGGATACTGTAAGGGACTATCTCGGAGTGTAGTCAAAGTATCATAGATCTAAAATGTGCTACAAAAGACGAGGGAAATGCAAGGCGTTTTTAAATCTTGGACACATTGTTAGATAGCCTTATCCCAATTAAAAAGATTCATTTTCTAAGGTGAAATAAGTGATTTTAAGATGAAATTAACCAATTATTTTCAAAATTTATTCTTGATAGCCGATAGGCTATTATACGTGGGGGAACGCCACCGGGATCTCCTCCAGTCTGACGCTGACGTCAGCGGGGAGAATTTTACGGCAAAACAAAATCGGTCTGTGCCTATTGGCTATTCCGTTGCTCATTGAATATTGTGCAATTGCTAGTTATCTTAAAAATAAGATTCATTTTTATTCAAATCTAGATTTAAAAAATTATAAAATTTGTCACTCCACTTTTTTTAAAACTAGTAACTTATTTTCATTTAATATTTTATTGGACCTTTTCGATTTGTCACAAATGTTTAAAGAAATTGATTATATTTTCCTATATTTATTTTATAGAAACAAATATAAAAAAAATCGTAATCTTTAAAAGATAATTAATTGTAAAAAAATTCTCATAAATAAAATCACAACATTCCTGATTAGTGCCAACTATTAAATGATTAGCTTTTAAAGCTTAGATAATTACGCCGAAGGCGTGTCTCTATTTGGACTCTCAGAGCTCAATTTGTCAATCAACGGCTTATAAGCACCAAGAGGCCCTGGTTGACAGTGTGGTAAAAAACAGCCGTAGATTTAATTTAGACTTAATTTTGTCTTGGGCGGCGATGTATCTTGCAGCTAATTTAAAACTACAGATAACTGAAGATTGCCCATCTCTAACGACGTCTCTTCCACCTGAGGAGATATATCTTGCACCTAATTTTGCCTTGCATGGCGGCGTAATAAAAAGATTACATATTTACGCCGAAGGCTTTCCCTCTATGAAGTGAGCCCGGCTGACTGAGGGAATCGACGGCATATCATTCAGCAGAGGTGTTGCAAGACGATGCAAAACATCGAAGGCTTCGAAAGTTTTCCTAAAACGACAAAAAATTGCCAACTATCGTTGTCGTGTAGCTGCTGCACGTCTTCCGTGTGGAAATCGAGTTATAAAGTAGGGCGGGCGCGTGGATATGATGGCTGATGATTTATAAGGCTCAACTTAGACGATACACGCATGCAACTACCTATTTACAGAGCGCCTAAATTTAATTGAGACTGTGTTTTCTTGCAGATGAACGGTTTTTTAGTTATAGAATTCAGAATTAAATATTTACAAATTAGATTATATGTTTGTGAATTTCAGTCTATATTAAACAATTAAATCACGTTTTATTGAAGAATATTTTAAACAGATTTTGTTTGATATCAGTTATTTTTGCGAATTAGATTTATATAATTGTGAATTAATTCCGCAACCTTTGCTAGCATCCTCCCTGCCGATGCCAAAATGAGAGCTTTGGAACAGTATGGACATCCATCGAAGCATAAAGGATAGAAGAACTTTGTCAGATGTTATAGTCGCAACTGCCCTAGTAGATATGCATGGAAACAGTTGAAGCATTAACAAGGCACGTGAACTGTTTGAGAGAATACCTCAAAAAGATGTCATCTCATGGACTGCAATTATTGCAGGATATGTACAAAATGGATTTCTTGAAGAGGCTTTAGAAACTTTCAAGCAAATGCAATTGGCAGGTGTAAAGCCAAATTCCACAACCTTCGTCAGTATCCCCTTTCCTTGTGCCAGAATGGGAGCTTTGGAACAGGTTATAGACATACATCAAAGCATCATGGAAGGAAGATTTTTTTCAGATATTATAGTTGGAAATGCTCTGGCATAGAAAAGGCACATGAACTGTTTGACAGAATGCCTCAAAGAGAGGTTATCTCATGGAATGAGATGAAAGGATATGCACAAAATGGATTTAAAAAAAAAAACTTAAGAAACTTTTAAGCAAATGCAATTGGCAGGTGTAAAGCCGGACTCCACAACTTTTGCCAAGCATTGGAACAGGGTATGGACATCCATCAAAGCATAAAGAATAGAGGAATTTTCTCAGATGTATGCAAACTGTGGAAGCTTAGAAAAGGCACGTGAACTGTTTGACAAAATTCCCCAAAGATATGTCATCTCATGGAATGCAATGATTGCAAGATATGTGCAACATGGATTTTGCAAGGGCGCTCTCAAAATCTTTGAATTAATGAAGCACTTGGAACATACCCTGACCTTGTAAGCTTTGCTTGTGTTCTATATGCATGCAGCCATGCACGTTTGGAGACTGAGGGCTGTACATACTTCAATCACGAGTAATCTTTATTGCATTACACCTACAGTTATCATTATGTTTGCATGGTTGACCTAATTGGGTTAAGATGCCAGGTAAACCTGTGGTGCTTGTGTGGATGTATTTTCTAGGTGCTTGTAGATCACATATGAATATAGGCTTAGAAGTATTTACAGCAAAAATTCTTTTCTATTTGGATTCTAAAAATGCTATGACATATGTTCTTCTCTCAAACATCTATGTAGAAGTGGGCAGGTGGGGTGAGGTTCAAATGGAAAGGAAATTGATAAAAGATTAAGAAATTAAAAATATCTCTGGATGTAGTTGGATTGAAGGCCATAAATACTAGAAATCTATGCAAAGTTGGAAGAATTGGACTTGGCGGCAGGGTATTTTCCAGATTCAAGGCATTTACTTAATGTTGTAGAGGAAGAAAAATAATTATTTCTTTGCCACCATAGTGAAAAGTTAGCAATTGCATTTGGTTTGTTAAACAATCCCCTAGAGAAATTATTAGAGTTGTTAAGAACCTTCAAGTATGCATTGATTCCCACACTGCAACAAAATTTATCTCCAAGATAATTTCATGAGAACTTGTTATGAGAGATGCAAACATTTCCATCATTTTAAACATGGACAATGTTCTTGCAGAGATTATTTGTGATGTTAAATGAAACGATCTGAAAAATGGGCTTGTAGTATAATAATGTGCATAGTGCCAAGCCTAGACAAGGTTTTATTTTCAGTTTCTAGATTTATTTTTTTAATTTCTACTTTGAAAATTTGTAAATTTAGAACATGAAGTTGGCTTCATAAAATTAGATGCATAAATTTCAATGCATATCAGTAGTGATATACAGACTTGTTTTATGTTAATATGCATGCTTCATTACATTTTTTTCACCAAGTATGCATATATATCAAATGAAAAGGTGGAGGAGGTGAAGGAGGATGGGAAAAAGACAAAAGGTGAGGAACACTTAAAGTAAATGGAAAAATGCTTGACTAGCAAGAAATGAGAGAGGGAGCTTACAATTACTCGTTAATTTTTAAATTATTTTTCTTTAGATTAGTTGTATTATCTTTTGTCAATGTTAGGTCAACCATTTGTGATTAATTGCATATTTCATAGCTAATAGATTTGTGAATTCACAAATATTCTTTAATATAATTTGATTTCAGTTTGTCTAGTTTTAACCAAAAATAAACTCTTATAATTTATATATGAAGAAGTAAAATAAATTACAATTGTGTTTATGTTGCAAATATCACATTCACATACATCAATTGAGAAACTCACATAATGAGGTTTATTGATTATTGTTAGATAGAAAACATTAACATTTGTATATGTAAAGATAAAATCACGAATTCTATTACATTATAGATGCATATTCATGGTATTACAAAATTGTGTATGGTGATATTTATAAATTGATATTCATGAGACCCAAGTTCGAAGATGGTTACGAGAGAGCTAAATAGGGAATTTCATCTCTCTTCATTTTTTGTTCGCCATTTTCTCCATTCATTTTTCCTCCAAACTCTAACTATTTTTTCTCAACATCATTTTTCAATCTCTGAATATCTCCCTCTCTCACTTATATACACTCTTTGTTTCTCCCTACCTATCTCTATCTCTATCTTCATTCTTCATCTCTTTATTTTCTTGATTTTCATTTCTTTGAGATGACGTGAGCATTTTTCACTTGTTTCGATTCGATCTTCTTATTCTTTCTTTCTTTATTTATTCTCGAGATTTTATCTTTGACGACGATCTTTTCGAATGATCTTTTATTTTTTATTTTCCTTTCACTTTATTTTAACGAGATCTTTAATTCTTTATTCTTCCCGACGACGATTCGGTCTTTATCGAGATTCTTTACTTCTTTTATTCTTTTGACTATATTTTTTTACTTTATCTTCTCGATGAGTTTTTCTGATTTCATTCCTGAGACAATTATTCTAGATCTTTCCTTCGAGATATCTATTTTCCTCTTTTCCTTTCATTTATTTCACTTTTCATGACTTTCTTCCTTTGTTTCTATCGATCTTCCTTTCGATCTTTCTCTTTGTTTGACATTTTGAGATTTTGTATTTTATTTTCTTCCTTTTGATTTCTATATTTCTTTATAATCTCTGATATCTTTACTTTGATCGACTGATCTTCGAGATTTTTTTTTTTTTTATTTCTTTGTTTCGAGATTTTTTTATCGAGATCTTTACTTTATCTTCCTGATTTCTTTGATCTTTGAGATTTTATTTATTCTTTCGATTCGAGATATCTTCGACATTTTCCTTTCTTTCTATCGATTATCGATTTTATTTATTTCTCTTTTTTTTTCTTTATTCTTTTAACGAGATTTTATTTTATCTTCGAGTCTTTATTTTACTTATTCTTTCGATTTCTTCCTTTTCCTCTTTTCTTTCCTTTCCTTTATATTTTCCGATCCCTCTCTCCTTCCTCTACCTATACTCAAAATGGATTTATTGAGAAGTCCTTTGAAACTTTCAATAAAATGCAATTGACATGTACAAAGTCAATTTCAAAGACCTTTGCGTACCTTCTCCTTAATTGTGCAAAAATAGGAGCTTTATAATAGGTTATGACAACTATCACAACATATTTGAAAGGGGATTTTTTTAGATTTTATAGATGCAATTTTAACTATTTATATCTCCTCTCAATATCTATTTCCCTTTTATCTCTCTTATATATCTCCCTCTACCTCTTGGTCTCTCTATCTCTCTGCATCTATCTCTCTCTCTCTCTCTCTCTATGTGTGTGTGTGTGTGTGTGTATCTCCCTCTTCCCTCTTTGTATATGCCTCTCTTTATTAAGTCCTCTCTCTTTGTTGTTTATGTGTCACTCTATTTTTTTCCTATCTTCTTAGCCCTCTCTCTTTGTCTCTCTCTTCCCCTCTATCTTTCCCTCTCTTTATTGCAAACATAACATGAGCCTATTTATAATGAAGCATGATTATCCTCCACATTAAGAGGTTTGGATCCCTTTAAGAAGGTGCATATTTGATTTGATGCCACCACTTCTCCATTTGCTAAATGGCCTACAAATTGACCTCATGTACTACAATATTTATATAAAAAATAAACCTATTTTTTCTATGTGACCTACCATACCTCTTCGGCCTACCCATTGCACACCAAGGTGCAATTGCTAGTTAAGGACCTCCTAATAACTTTGTACGAACCCATCATAGTTTAAGCGACTCGATGTTACTTTTTACTCTTTCTACCTTCAAATTTTTAAAAATTTCTTCAAAAGCTAGTTTATTGTTTGAAGCTGAATTTCTAACTTTTGTGAGACTTCAATCGTGAAATGCGGGTCGTTGTGGAAAAATATCTCTACGTCGTTGTTATAGTCCACATAAATAATCGTCCAATTTTAAAAATATATCCAAGTCGTTGTGGCAAAATATCTGGAAGTCGTTCAGGTCGTTCGTTATCGTCCACATAAATTATCGTCCAATTTTTTTAAAAAATCATTGACCGTTGACGGGCACGCAGGATAAGAATAACCCCTCCATCCCCAAACATTACCTGCAATTTCCCCCTCCATCCGCAATGGCCATCTCTTTACAGAAGCTGTGTGTTGTTATCATTTCACTTTTTGTTCTCTTCTTCCCCTGCCCAGGCCTTTCTCTTTCTCTGTCCAACAGATGTCCTTCCCATGAATCTGATGCCCTTCTTCGCTTCAAAGCGCCCTTGAAGATCCTTGACAGCGCAATCAGTTCGTGGATAAATGGAACCGACTGTTGCACGTGGCAAGGTATATCCTGCGACAATCAGACCAACCACGTTGTTTCTGTTTTAGCAGGCATGGTTCAGGTTCAGGGTATGATATCGGAGAGCTTGTGCCAACTTCATTTTCTCACATCACTCACGATGCAATTCGTACTAGGTACTCCCACTTTACCCCCCTGTTTGGGAAATCTCACTTATATGAAATCTTTTGATATAACTTTTAGTGGCTTTAGTGGGATGATTCCATCTTTCCTTTGTTTGTTCACTCGACTTACATACCTTCGTCTCAGTCACAATATGCTCAATGGAAGCATACCTTCCTGCTTGAGCAATCTTTCTTCTTTAACTAACCTTGATCTTAGTGGCAACCAACTTAGTGGAAGCATACCAGCTTCTCTAGGTAATCTTTCTTCTTTAATTAATCTTGATCTTAACGGTGAACACTTAAACTATGATCTTAGTGTCCACCAACTTTACTTTCGTCTTAATGGCAATCAATTTAGTGGAAGCATACCATCTTCTTTGGGTAATCTTTATTCTTTAGCTTCTCTTGACCTTAGTGTCAACCAACTTAGTGGAAGCATACCAGCTTCTCTAGGTAATCTTTCTTCTCTTTCTTTTCTTGGACTTTCCCAGAATCAATTAAGTGGGAATATACCGGATTCTCTTGGAAGTCTCTCTTTGTTGACAAAATTAGCACTTGGAGACAATCAACTGAGCAATATCATACCATATTCTGGGCAATCTCTCTTTATTGCAAGAGTTGGATATTACCAAGAACAACCTAACTGGGACCATTCCCCCTTCATTTGCTCAGCTTTCATTCCTCATCAATTTCTATGGTGATGGAAATCATTTCAATGAAACTATCTTTCCTTCGTCATTTCCAGCTTCTTTAAATTCTCTACACTTGTCACTAAATGAGCCAATTCTAGAAACTTTCTTTTACAACCTTACAAACCTTAAGAATTTGTATTTATCTAATAGTGTGTTGAATATTAGCAAAACATGGATTCCATCCTTTCAATTATATGGGTTACATGTATGATTGATGGTGAAGTTCCACCATGGATTTCAACATAATTTTGGCTTGATACACTGGAATTAGTTAACACTGGTCTTGTGGGACAAATTCCCTATTGGCTTTGTGAAACCAATTCTTTATCATGATTAAGTCTTTCTGGGAATCATTTAGAAGGAAGCTTATTCTTGAATAGTTCAATAAGCATGCAATTAGAAGCATTAGATGTGTCTAGAAATGAATTCAGTGGGCCCATCCCATCAATGTGGTCTCCTAATATGGAAATACTGATGCTTAATAACAATTTGTTCAGTTGCAATATTCCTCCAAGTTTGGGTGGATTATCTCAAATCATTTTATTAAATCTGGCAAACAACAACTTAACTGGAGTTATCCCTGTGAGCTTGTTCAACTGTTATTCTCTCACTGTCCTAAATTTGGGAAATAATAGTTTGGAGGGAAACTTACCACATGATTTTAGTGAGCTAAGTAATTTATATTCATTAGTTCTTCATAGTAATAACTTAAAAGGATCATTGCCCTCCTCAATAGCAAATTGTTCGGAGCTACAGGTTCTTGATATTGGGAACAACTTCTTTGAAGGTGAAATACCAACATCGCTTAAAGATATTTCAGAGCTAAGAGTATTGGTGATGAAGGAGAACAATTTTACTGGTAGCATTCCTCCAAAGATTGGTCAATTGATGAACCTCCAAATCTTGCTGCTTTCTTCTAATCATATCTCAGGTACAATTCCACACACAATTGTATTATTGCAAGCAATGGCGATAGAAAGACAAGATGGTTTTGTATTGTCCATTTATGATCCTAGGCTATCATATCATGATGGATTGGATATGAATTTAAAAGGCAAAGATCAGCAATACACATATATCCTTTCCACTCTCACATCCATAGATCTCTCAAACAATGAATTAGTAGGAGAAATTGCTTCTAACTTTGGGAACTTGAAGGGGTTGAGGCTTCTAAACCTTTCAATGAACAATTTGAATGGGACAATTCCAAATAGTTTGGGAGAAATGAGTCAGTTGGAATCTTTAGACCTTTCAAGAAATCATTTTTCAGGACAAATCCCTACAGAGCTTGAATTTCTAAATTCTTTGGGTTCATTAAATTTATCAAACAACAATCTTTCAGGAAGTATACCACAAGGACGACATATAGCTGGCACATTTGGAGAATCCTGTTATTCAGGGAATCCAAATTTATGGGGATGTCCATTACCCAAAAATTGTTCTTGGCCACAATTTGTTGCTCCACCTCCTCCAATTTCAATTAACAAAGAAAAGAAAAGCATTGAATATCCATGGTATAAGATATCAGTGGGATTGTCATATGGAGCAGCTTTTGGAGGGATGATTTCATTGATCATGATAAGAATGAGTTGGAAAAAGAAATACTTCAATAAAGTTGATACAATCTTGAAGTTTCTATTTCCATGGATGAAGAATTGGAGACTATAAAGGGATACATCTACAATATATTCAACTGTTTGAGGTAAACTCTAGAATTCCCTATTCTTTGAAATATTTATCATAATTCTAATTATCATAATGCTAAATTCAAAAGGAAATTAGTACAAAATTTTTTAAGACAAATTTTCATTGACTCTTCTGTCTATCAATTATAGATTGTTTGCAATATTTTTTATATTGAATATGAAATAATTTTGGTTTTTATTAATATATATTTCTGTGTACATGAATTTGTTTATGATCATGATGGTTTCTTGCTCCGTGTTTCTTGTTGAAAACATGTGGTGGTGTTGGTGGCCTCACTCAGCATATTATGCTATAATAATTAATTGTTTATTCTAAATCAAGACAATACTACATAATAAGTATTTGTATAATTTAAGACAGTAAACATTTGTATGATTTGATTTAATTTTTGTAATTCTCTAATCTATTAGACATGGTATTGGAAAAACCTACTTGCAAAAAAGCCCTTGTACTTCTCTCGGTAATTCTTTCCAATTGCCAAATGGGGTTTTTTAACTAGGATGAAGAGCCAAGAAAGAATACAAGTTGAAATGTAGGACTAGTGGTATTTATAATGTAGTCTACAAGCTATTCTTTTTCCTTTCTTCTAATTGTCTAGCTCTGATTTATTCAAATTGCAATGGCAATCATCTATTACGAATAAAACTTACATTCAAATTATGTATGATTATTGTGAAGCGACTTGATATGGTAAGAGATTAAATTTGATGTTATGCTAATTTAGTTTGATGTAAATTTAATTTGCTGTTATGTACTTTAAGCCAATTGGAGATTGATGCGATTCTTGTGACTCCCAACATCCATTTGGTTACATTGAGATTACTAAATAAATTAGTTGAAAATCATGCTTGGAAAGTAGTTATGCACAAAATGAGGTTGCTATTTTAGAGAATAAAGCACTTGTACTTCTCCAAAGAAAGTTTTAGATTTTTTTTTAGAGACATTTTGTTTAGAAATGTGCAAGTAAAAATGTTTTCAAAACAATCAATATACCATTGTGAATATAGTTCTAAGAAAACAATGAGGTGTAAATAATTTTTAAAATGTTAATAAATTTTGTTCATTAAAAAGTATGGATTTTTTTTTCATTTAAGAAAATCAAATATTTTCAAATTTTTACTTTTTGTGTTGTATATTTATAGGTTCTTATTATTCATTAAATCATCATTTTGTTTAATATCTTTTTTCTTTGAAAATTTTGAATTTTTTATTATTATAATATTTTAATTGTTGAATGAATATTTAATTGATCACAATTTTATACACATTATTTGAGTAAGTGTTGAAATATTAGAAAATCATTATATCTCAATATTACAAATTCACATTAGGATAAATATTAATTTTATATCCAGTCTTATCTTGCTTTTATTTCCAAAGGTATTATAAAATAAGGTGAGCATATATTTAAATAAAACTATGACTAAAACCTTACAATATGGTTAAATATTTGATGGTCTTAAAATTTGGACAAGCATATGTTTGTCATACACTAATCAATCAATCGATTATAGGGACAAAAAATAAGTTTTTTTATAGAAACATAATAATAATAAAATATGTATTTATCAAAAAAATAGATTAAATATTAAAAAAAAGACTCTAGAAGAATAAATAGAAAAAACATATTTATATTTTTAAAAATAATTCTCACACACACAAAAACACACGGTGATGTTTACTCATCAATTCTTTTCTTTTAGGTTTTTTCTTGGCTCTCTTATTTATTTGTGGTCTCTATTTGGTTAGTGTTGTAAGTATATATTTTTAAAAATAATTTCTACAATAATAATAATAATAAACACCTGGTGATGTTTTACCTTAATAATTTTTTAGGTTTCCTTTTTTCTTTGGCTCTTTATTTTCATTTGTGGTCTCTCATTTGGTTAGGTTGTGGGTAATATATTTTTCTATGCTACACTTTGTTTGTTAATTTTTTATCCATGGACCTAATAAATCACTCTCTATTTATGTAATGCTTAAAATTTTGTATGCTTTGAGTTGGTTTTTGTAGACATTGTTTTTGACTATGTATTATGTGATGCATGCGTTATGTTGGTGTATGTTGCACTGAGTGTTTATTGGTGTTTCAACTTCACTATTTTTATTAAAAATTACAATTGTATGTATTTTATGCCTTGTGTTCACGTGGTACTCCACCATACGTTTAGGGATTGCCTTTGGTCTTTGCTCTTCCCATAATTTGTTATTTGTTGTGATGCACTGGACACATGTATTGAAGTTGTTACACGATCCCTAGAGGAAATCCATTATATTTTGTGATGCGTTTGCTTGAATTTGAAGGTGTGTGATCTCATATGCACAAATATCATTATTGGAATTCAAATTATATTGTATATTTTTGGATGCATATATTATGCTTTCTATGAGTAGACTAGCACTATGTTTTTATCCCATTTCTTTCTTTATTTATATCTAAATTATATATGTGATATTAT
>VDFB02230362.1:0-17980 GCA_007258455.2 Sequoia sempervirens | reverse complement strand
TCAAAGTTTGTTACAAAGTTTGTTTGAAATAATCATTTCCTTTTTGGAGCTAAATAGGAGAATATTCCTATGCAAGTGGATGGGAGATGAAATTAGCAATTTAGTAATTAAAACTAAATTTTAATGTGCAAGATGAAGAATTTGAGGATATTCACTAAATTATTGATCCACTTAATGAAAAATGGATCTAATATGATAATTAAATAGTTTATGGTTATTTAATTAAGATGGCCTAGGGTTTAAATTAAATAATTTGGTTTATTCAATTTAAACAAGATGAGAGGTGAAGGTGAAAGGGGACAAATTAACCTAATTAGGTTAATTAGATTAATAGATGTAAATGATGCATTTAATAAAATAGCTAGGCTAATTTAATCAAATAGGTGAAAAGAAGGTGAAATTCAAGATGAAACGATGTTAGTGATCAAATTCAAGTGTGTAGTATCATTCAAGACATTTTTAAGTGTCTACAACAACTTTCAAATTTTGATTACAATACATGACTAACTCATAAAATTTTGTTTCCAAAGCACACAATTCTTAAAAAGCCTAACAACATTTGACCAAATATAGATTATAATATTTAGTTTTAAAGTAACTAAATTTCTTAGGAAATCTTCGTAGGGTTTCAAGTGGAGACATGGAATTCACATCATTGAGATAGACTTAATTAGTTCTACAAACACATTCATCATCAGAAGACACAATCAAGTCACAAGCTATGCTAATGCAATATATCAATATTAACTCAAAGTAATAAAAAGAGAGCAAACCCTATGAGCCAAACCTATTCCTTGGGAGCTCATCTCTGATGACCTTTCATACGTATATATTTCATAGAAGAACCATAGTTTGACAACACGGGCTTGATCCAACACAATCTTTGACAACAAAAGGGTATATCCTTATAGATATTTGGCATTTCATATCCAACCTTCTAATAACTCTCATGTTAGCCTTGAAAATTTCATTTAACATCTCTACCTCTATGTAACTCTTCACCATTATCCAAAGTTGGAATAATATGACATGTATGTTTATAGAAATAATAGATTCCACATTTAATTGTTTACTTTAGGAGATGGAGGTAAGGAACATTCTATATTGCAATACAACTTATACTCAATATTTCCTTACTTAAATTTGGGTGTCAATCATATCTAAGTACATTATATGGTTCATCTACTCTAGGCTGCTTACAAGATTTGAGATAAAACAAAATATATGTTAACTTCTTCTAGTAGGTAACCAACACTAGACCATACAATGAGTACCATTCATGATTAGAAAATATTGTAGCTTACAATTATGTAGTGTTCTATTGGTAATAATATTCTTCCTTTTGCATTATTGTAACAAGATTGAATCATGTTTTCCCATAGTTAAGAAGTTAAATAAAATAACTACTTGGCTCAAATAGAATAAAGATCCAACCCATACTTATGCCTTGATGAGTTAACTCATAATGATGGTAGGTTAATCCTACAAATATACCTAGTGACAACTCTTACTCATTTTATGGTAATTGGACAAATCCCACCCATGAACACAACAAATTGAATGGATACAACTTAATACCCAAAGTAATGAAATATCTTACTATGGAGACTATAAGGAATACATGTTATAAATATATTTATCTCTTTGTAATACATCGTTAAACATTTACTAAAAAGAAAGAATATCAGACATTTCCCTCCTCTAGCAACATTTCTCTTCTACTTAACCACATTCAGTGGAAAAAGGAAAATCAGACAATATTACAAAACTACATGAGAAACTAAATGGAGTCTTAATTTACTAGGATCAAAAACCAATGCTTGCTAAGAAAATGGTGAAGGCGCAGACAATTCCATTTCAGAGGAGGCAAAAACAAAGGCACTACTTTGAAAATCCTATAGAAAAGGTCTATATGAACTGCATATAACACTCAACTTACTCCTGTTTCACCCACAAGAGACATGTGACCTTCAATTACGGATAATGATTCCCAATATTCCTTCTTACTAACAATAAATTCACTAGTGCATTTATCAGCACCTGTAACACCGAGATGACATATTGCCTTCAAGCGTACCTCTAACACCATAAGTAGTTGCAATACGCTCTGACAACTTTAAATAGTAAATCAGATATTATATATTCCGGAAAGAGAAAGCCGTAGTTCTTTTTAGATGCTGGACCCTTAGATAAAAGCATGAGACACTTTTTAATTTTATTTAGGTTCTTCTGACACGTTTCATATATATTGTCAAGCCTTTCTAAAAAGGTGATATATTTCTATAAGCAATTCTTTCTCCCACGACCTTTTTATTTTATATATATATATATATACGTTTCCCTGTCATTAATATACTGTTATCTTTAATCAAAAGAAAAATAACTTAGTAATGGTTAAATTTATTCTTCAACATAAATCCATTTGCTTAAATTTGGTATGGAAATGATTTTTAAAGGTTTACTATAATGATCGATTTTGTATGGAAATAAAGTTAATAAAAAAAATACCATTGTTGAGGCTATTTACTTAAAATATAGTTTCAGTTTTATAGGTTATAAAAAGAAAAAAATATGGTTGTAGAAATTGTACATTATTAGAAACTCAAACCCACCACCTAATAGTGGCACTTTTAATCAGAACAACCTGGGGCTTGCCCTGGCCTTTGTGTATAGGTGGTCTCATGGGAAATTTTTTTTTTGCTACAGGATTAATTGGAATCTTTTTCAGCCCAAACAATTAGGTGGCTGAAAATTTCAGCTAGTGAGATTGGGGTGGGGATAGAAATTGCCCCACCTACTCAAGAGTACTTTCCTACCACTTGTCACAAATTTGGAGGGAAATGATGTTTATTTATTAATTTTTTATTCACAACATTCCATTCCACCACCATTCCACCATCGGCCTGCTTAAATTTTGAAGCTTCAAAATATTCATGGGACCACTAGCTTCAAAATATTCTGCTAAAAATTTAAGCAGATTCTGCTCTGGATTTTTAGGAAGCCCCCCTCCATAGGACCGTGCCCTAACACAAGTAGATTCGCTAGTAGTTACCTTACAAAAAAATTGTTAATCTAAGTCTAAAGCTAGATCTTTCGTATAATATTTTGTAGGTGGACAACTCACTTCCATAACAAGAAAAAATATGCTGCCAATTTTATTTCTTTACAATTGCTTACAAAATATTTTTCCAGTATATTCCTCTCAAAATTTTAATTGGGATTTTCTTTTCACAGAATTAGTAATAGTAGCCATGAAAAGTATTCGATTATTTACATAATTAATCGCACAGTGAGAAATATTAAAATGGTGACTCAAATGTGATGGTTGTAGACCAATGCTAATTTGAACCTCTACTCATTACATTACACTAATAAAGCCAATATGTCAATAGCATGCTAGAAAAAAGTTATATAAGACAACTTGATACATAATTCCTAAAACAACCAATCTAAAGTAGATCATATTAATTTTTGTCTACCTTAGCATTATAGCACTATAAAATTTCCCAGGTCAATAAACTCGACTAGAATCATAAGAGAAAGTTTTAGTTCATTGCACTAACCTCAAAAAAGATATTCTTCTTTGATTTATTGAACTATTGGAGCAAGGTGGCCCCAATCTATTGATGTCATCTTTCTTCCTGCCTGAACTCAAAGGTTGATCAAGCATTGGGTTTTGGGTCGCTAATCTTCTTTAATTCTTCTTCCTATATAGGAAATGACGATCCTAGAGGCATTTCTCTATTTCTCCTTGGTTGCACTAAACCTCAATAGCAAATAGGGAGATTGGTCTGTAAGGAGAAGCACCCAACCCAATAGAGTATTTAGAAAACCATTTGATTCTCTCGTCCCCAAGCTTTGGAGCTCATCCGAATGACTATGATTCGGTGCAACAACAACACATATATCAACAATTGACTGCTTATTCGGTTTCCTTGACTCGTGATTTTTTTTGCATTCTACCTTGTCTCTTCTCTATCTTAGATGCTTGAACAAGGCAATCATCAATAGCTGCATTCACATCTGTTATTGTGGTTGAAGTAAATATCTTAATCGCTTGAGAAATTATATTTTCACTATTGTCTCTCTCTTAGATTGCTTCGATACCCATCCTATTGGTACTTGGTCATGTGCTACTTCTTTATCCTTTTTCTTGCTCTTTTTCCTAAGGTCGATGTCATATTCCTTCATTTTGCATTAATTAGATTTTTTTTTACTGGAGGGTAGATTTTTTTGCAGCCTTTTTCATAGTATATTAATTGTGTGACCATATGTTCTTTCTTCAGGATTTAATTAAGGGATTTTTGGCATGAAACAAAAGACTACTTTGGAAATGTAAGGGAGAGGAGCCGATCGTGGGTCGGGCATCGATCGTGGGTATATATTTGGACAACTTGGGGCCCATCGTTGGCCAATATTTATGCCAATTAAAGTTTCAAATATGCTTTCAAATACATGATATGACAAATTCATATTAAATTCAAAATATGTCCTATCATAGGTAGACTTTTTTATTGCCACCTTCTTAATAGTAGGTGAATGCAACTAGACATTTATTTTCCACCTTCACAATATTAAGTGAATGCATCATGATAAACTTATTTCCACAATATAAATAATCTTTGTCACCTTCCCAATAAAGGTTGTTGTAAAGGGATATTTTATTATCCAAAATATATGTCTTATTCCATTAAAAGTGAGTTGACATGCACTCAAAGTGAGTTGACATGTATAGAAGACATTGCCAACTGGTTTAATTCCAAATATATGTTAACAAAATAAATTTCAACATGTTCCATTTCTCATATTGTTTTTATAAACTACTGGTTCCCGAGTGTCCATATTAACCAATTTTATTTTATTTTTTTCTGAATTTTCCTACAAAATTGAAAAAAATGAACTCTCAGGCTCACTATGCATTGCAAATTTTCATTAAAACACATAATTATTAGACTATTATTTACAAATCAACATAAAAAAAAATAATCATAATTTTTTTAAAAAACTGGTTAGAATTCAAAAAAATATTAATATCATTTCAAATCACCAACTAGAAATCCTACGTACCCATGAAGCTATCACTTCTACCATTAATCCATTGAATGCAAATCAAATTCCCTCCTAGAATTCAAAATTATCCACTTGCTACCAATTCAAATTCTATAAACCTATTTATGCAAGCAATCCTCAGTTGTACGATACAAGTTACAACTGAAAAAATTCAAATTTCTCACTTTTTGCTGCATAGTCTTGAGCGACGATGACCTCTTCCAAATTGATGCAATCTCCTCCTTCAGCTTCTACGGTAAGTCTCAATACCCACCTTCACAAAAACACAAATTGCATTCCATTTACTACTGTGTGAAATTGCCTTGTCCATTTACATTTAAATGAATCGATACCTTGTTAATTTTCATAGCCATACTTTATGATATCATCTGCCAGTCTCCCTTAAAGCTTACTGTTATGGTTCAAATATTTCCAACTCTTTCCAATACAACATTACGATACATACATATATATATTGCACAGATACATATCTACATATGTTTCTTATAGCCCTGTCCATTTTCATGAAACTTACACATTTATTTATATTTGCAATATATATAGGTTTTTATATATATATATAAACATATATATAAACATATGTATATATATGTTTATATATAAACCTATATATATATACTGAAATTTATATATAGCCCTATTCATTTTCATGAAACTTACACATTTATCTTTCGATGCAATATATAGGTATATGTATATATATTATATATATATATATATGTATACTGCATACTAAAATTTATAGAATACTATACAATTCATCAATAGTATGGTTCAAATTTATCCAACCCTTTTTGATGCAACATTGTGATACATATATACATATATATATAGAGAGAGAGATACATAGATACATAAATTACTTATAGCCTTGTTCATTTATATTCAATTTACGTATCTATCTATCTCTACAAATTATATATATATGTATATATATATATATATATATATATATATATATATATATATATATATATTGTAGGGTAGATTGATATGTATGTCACCCATATCCTTCTTCATTTACATTCAACCTAATTAGATGTATTCATTATTTGTTGTTTAGTTAAAGTGGTTGTAAATATCGACCCCTCTATCCCTTTACAACCAAATGATAATGGCTAACTCCTACTTATGTTACAGAAAAAAAATTAAAAGGCATGACACACGCACACTTATTTAAATATATAAACAAAATGTACAAATATATGTATATCAGATTATATTTATTTCCAATTTATATGTTGTATTGAGTTATATTTTAGTATGCTATTTGAGAAATGGTTATAACATAAGTAGGAGTCAACCACCATCATAGTTAACTGTAAGGGAGAGGGTCCAATATTTATAGTCACTTTAATTGAACAACAAACAAAGCATACATCTAATTAGGTTGAATGTACATATGCATATACGTATATGCAATCGTTGACATATACATCTCATCAAAACACTCTTTCCTTGTAGTGCATACAGTTAGAAGTGGTATAAAATCCATGGAAAATACCATGGCTTATAAATTCCTCGAAAAATGCCACTAATTTTAATTTCATCGAAATTCCATGAACTTTATACCACTTCACTCACATTCTCGTGAGGGAAGAAAAGCTCCTCTCGCTTTCTTTTGTTTGTTCTTAATTAAAAGTGATCAGGAATATTAGCTCCTTTGGTACCAACTATGATAATGGTTGACTCTCCTATGTTAAACTTTTCATTAGCTATATACAGCTTCCTATTGTAATGCCCGTCGTAAGTAAACCCTAGAGAAAAAAAACTTTGCAACCAATTTTTTAATAATATAAAAGTAAACATGCAACTAACCATAATATACATTTACATTGCACATTAACATCTTAACGTTATATTCTCTCGCACGCTGAGTCACATTGCAACACAACTACTAACAAAAGTAAAAGATAATTATTAAACAACTTATCCAATAACATTACAATAATCATTAATAAAAGTACATCCATGAACCAAGAGTGAAAGTATCACTACAACACATATTACAATCATAAAGAATCTCTTACAATAATGTTTACAAAGGATCCTAATTATTACATCATCGCTTTAACGTTACATTACGTGTTCTCAATAATGAGTTACAATACATTTCTCATACATGTGGGATGTTACAAAGTACAATAATGAATGAAGTACAAAGTGATCCATTGGTACAAATTCCAACTGAAGAACGCTAAGGAGACGATCATTGATAGGGAACCCAATGGGTACAGAGCACGTTCCACCCAACCATGTGAGTTATAAATAACTCACCCTCCATGCTCAGAGATGATAAGGAAGAGATCACGACCATGAATGCTAAATGACTCCAACAAAACAATATAGTACAAAACTCAAGTACAACATCAAGGATTACAAAGACATAACCAACAACATTCATGAGTCAACATAATAACTTAAAGTCATAAATCTCATCACATTAAAACTAGGCAATAACCATTAACCAAGTAATGAAAGAACATTCATAAAACATTTACAAATGAAATTGAAACAATGAACATAATACAATTCCAGAAGAACTTATACAACATCCAAAATATATTCCCAAAGGCAATAAGAAAACAAGGCAAATGGGTGTCTAGTGGAGAGTGTCATCGCATAGCTTTCATGGGTTATCCTGGCCCTTCCTCCTAACTGAGGTGTTGGTGCCCATCTATGGATATCCTGGCCCTTCCTCCTACATGAGGCACCGGCACCATAGGGTAGCTCATGCGGAGCTGATAACCTCTCATAGGGATGAGGTTACGACTTTTCCGACCACGGCCTTCTCATTCTATCATTAGTCTATGATAGCCCTAATGCATAGACGAGGTATCCAATATTTATTATCTTGTGTGTTTTACTACCCATCCCCCTAAGTTCTATTTTTAGGTTATCACTTGTTATACTACTCTTACGTGGGTTATCCTAAGCTCTTCCTCCTTTCGAGGCGCCGGCCCCCACGAAGAGCCACTCTCCCTAAGACCCCTAACATAAACCAAAACTAGGCAAGGGTTGTACCATCAAGTATAAGGCATATAACACAAACAAGACATGCGAGGCAAACCCATCTCGCGAAAACTCATAATCACAATGACCACAATCTCGTACAACCCTTCCAAATAATAATGCTTAAAATCATGTAACATTTTGATCACAATAGTACAAGAATAAACATCCAAGGATATAAAACATGCCTCTGGAACAAGGGTTTGTAAGAAAACAAGGTTCCCACATGGACAACACTAAACAATAACCATAACGGAAAAAGGAAACCCAAATTAATTTTGCAAGATTGCACCATTAAATTTAATTCATTCCCAATTCATCAATTAAATTAATTTCCCCAATTTTCTGATCATTATAAAAAAAATTAAAATTAAAATTTCCAAATACAAGAAAGTATATCCATCTCTATATGAGTCTAAGTACATATACAACTAGGGATAAGGCTAATTTATGTTTAAAATTATTTATTCAACATAATAAATAATAAAATAATGCCCTATATATATAATATCATTAATTGAAGTATTAAATATAATACACCATGAAAATATCAATTGAAATATTTAATTGAGATATTTAAATAAAATACACCACATATATATATATAAAGTAACACTCAACAATAGTGCAATAAAGGCCGGCTGCCTAGGGTACTACACGCAGGCACCAGAAGACTATTGTGGGCAGATCACAATTTGGCTGTGGGTATGGGGAGAGGGTATGGCTATGGTCGTCTCCTCCTCAACTCCCCAAAAAGATCCGCCAACCCCACGACTAGTACAAAAATTCGGCCTCAGGAAAATACGAACTAGGAAAAAAAATAACTTAAAACAATTTAAAATATATATATCAATAGATATATATATATATATACATGGTATATACACACCCATATATATATATATATAAACAAAGAGCACACACATTTCTATGTAAAACACAGAACAATATATATATTATAGGAAAAATATTTCAAATCTGTTAAAAATAAAATAAAAAGGTTCATCTATTCCACAACAGAATGCTACAATAAAATTGAGTAATTTTTAACTAAAGATCGATAGCTTTTCTTTCTAGTTTGAGATACAAAAATTCCTAAATTTCCCCATAGAATTTTCTTTCACAAGATGACACACTTATACAAAATTATACAAAACATATTCACAGATTGATAACTAAATCTCAGATAGATTTTTCTTTTGCAAACACAAATTCATTCAAACCATAATTTTTTTTATTTCTTTAGCAAATTCAGAAAAATCAAAGGTAGAGAAGAGAACCTGGAGTCCTGTGTTGCTGATTCTTGATGAAGCTTGCTTGATTCCCAATAGTCTTTTCGAAGACCTTTCGTTCCTTCTTTAGAATCTCCTCTCCAGAATACCGTGTTCAAATTCAAATCTAATATTCTACTCAGAAACTCCTTCCCAGAAACATGAAACAATAGAATGACAAATCCCTTTCCAGAAAACTTCAGAAGATCTAAACATTCAAAGTCATTATTTTTATTTTTATTCTTTTCAACTTCTGTCTGAATCTTCCTTTTTTTATGAAAGCTCACAATTATGCAATTAAATAAAAGATACCTCTTTCCTTTTCGAAAACTCTAAAAAATCCAATATAAAAGAAACTATCTAATTTAATTCCAGTTTTTTCAGCCAACTCTTAATTCTCATTCGTCCTTTTATCTTTTCTATTCTTTTATTTATTTATGTTTCCTTTTATCAATACTTTTTGTTTTAAATTTTCTTTTGCAAGCTTTACTTGCTATGCACATAATTTAATTTATTTATTTTATAATTATCTTCAACAAGGTAATTTAATTAAATTAACAAAACACAATTTAATATTTAATTAACATTTAACTAAAACACATGTCTTTTAAACTAAAACTTTTTAAATATTCAAATACAAATTAATCTAACATTATAATAAACAATTATTACCACCATTTAATTAAATAAATCACAACTTATAAAATACCAACGTAAATAACATGCAAACAAGATACTACACAAAACACAGTAATAAATTACTAAAATGACAACCACAAAACACACAATACCATTCAATCAGGACGGTTGACAACATGGGACGAGGTGACATCCTAGTCATCTCTGTTTCAACATTATGCCATTGGGTTATTGGTGCTCGCCCTGTCCTGCCGAAGCAGGTGGAATCGAGACTCTGTACCTGCAATCCCTGCATCCAAACAAAGTCATATACATGTACATATATATAATCAAATCATTACATTGTGAGAAGGAATTGTAGCGTAGCAAGGAACTCACAAACGAGTGATGCTACACTGTCCTTTCATCACCTCTATTCTAACAATTATAATATAAATGATGAGAATACATTTCTAAACTAACAAATCACATCATGACATAATTTACTAAATCATTGCATCATAATATATCTCTGAAATCAACTAATATCACCAAACCACAATATCATAAGAAATATCCATGTCCTCAAATGTATAAGCATAATCACCAATAGTCTACTAACCAAACCACCAAACCAAGCAACAATAGTATCATCATAGTAGTAAAGTACCAAATCAAAGCATAGAAAATAATGAGTTCAACAAGCAAACAGGAGGGTTATTACACTCCATATACTTCGTGGATGTCAAGGCTGTACAGTCACCCAATTCATATGCTCTGCGTATGTCCAAAAAACTATAGCCACAATCAGCGCCCTATGCCCAACAATATGTAGCTCCTCATGGGCATGTTTTGTTTGTTCTTGTAACACCCCTCCATTTTGTTCTTTGATCGAATAGTGTTCGTTATGTATAATTTTGCCTTGTTAGCACGCAGGTTATAAACATGGTTACTTTTGATCACTAATTATTAAGCGATGTAAACATTATGTTTTGATGTGATGGTACTTTTATCAGATGATGTTATTATTTCATGTTGTGGATTAAATTATCTTGTATGTGAATCATTGATGCTTTATGTTCTAATTTTGCAATTAATGATTAGAGGCGTCAGTTAGCGATATTGTATTGGTGAAGGGGATGGGATCACATCACTTGCACGCGAGTGCCCTGTGATTCCGCGATTTCCTCTTCACGGTGTGTTTTGATGTTTATATATATATATGTATGCATGTTCGACACTCGGGTTGTGTGCAGGATGCAGGTACAAGACATTGACTCCACCTGATTTCGCAGGTCTGAGCATGTCCCTTGTTCAACGGAAATGATTGGGAGATAGTAGCTTGGGTTTCTGTGTCGTGACATCACCCTAGCCATAGTGGGTCGTCGGGTTGTCAGTTGGGATAAGCTATTTGTTGTGTCACCTTGTCTCTCCTTGCTTGCATGATTTAAATTTCCTAGTGAAATGGTGTTGCTTTATTTAATTTTATTGCCAAAAATTCATAATAGAGTGCTCATTGATTTATTAGTTGATTTAATGCAATTGATGAATAATCTAACCGTGAATTAGATTTATTGTGGATTAAGTAAATTAGTCCAATTGTGTTAGCATTATTAAATAATGAGACAAAAAAATATATATATACATTAGAAGTTGTATTGCTTTCCTCATGTAGGAAAATAAAATTTAAAAATGATTTATTTTAAATGTAATAGTTGGATTCAATTTTGTGAAATAAAATGAATTTAGTTAGCATGGTGGGGTAAATGGAATTTGAATTTAAATGAGTAATATACATTTGAAAAGGAAAATGAAGTTTTATTAATTTCAAAAAAATCAAATATCCAAAAATATCCAAATTTGCAATAACTTTTGGTGGGTGGCTAAATTAGGGGTTTGACATTTTTTTGGAGGCCATAAGGAAAATGCATTCTTTTTTGAATGATCTTGTTTTAGAATTGGGTAATTTTTAGAGAGAGCAAGAGGAAACTTGGAAAATTTTTGGAGAAAATTATTGAAGAAAGATTGGAAAAGCTTGGAGGAAGGGAAGATTTGAAGGAACACAACCTCCATTGAAGGACTCTACAAAATCTTGGAGAAAACAAAAGGTTCCATTTCTTTTTTTTCCTTCTTCATGCAATTTCATTTTAACCATTTTTGTTTGAAGTGGCTCAAATCAGTTTTGAAAAAAAAAAATCAAACATTGCCTTTCAAAACCCATCATAGAATCACCATTCAAACTTGAAAATGAGGAGTTTTGCAAAAAAAATTAGAAAACAACATGAACAAAAAATTATCTTCAAACCATCATTGTGAAATTTGAAACAAATTGGAAATTTCAAATGGGTTTTGTTGAAAACTTGTTTTGTTGGAAAACCTCTTCTTAAATTGGGTGAAATTTGGGTAATATTGTGTAAATTTTGAAATTTCAATGAGAAGTTTTCTTTTTTTACTCAAACTGTGAGTTTGCCCAATTTGGGTATTGAAAAAATTAATTTTTACAGTCATTGTTTTGACTGTGTGTATATATATTTTTATATATGCATATATATGTATAATATAGTATATATATATACATATATATGCATATATTGCATATATATTGTCAAAAATTTTATAAAATTTGTTCTGGTAAATTGAAATGTGTTTTTTTTAGGGTCTGTGTTTTAAAAAAAAAAAATACCCTATTTTCGCATTTTAACGGCTGCATTTTTTTTTGTTAGGGGTGAAACCCCTATGGCGCAGCCGGCGGCTTCACTGGCCGCCGCTCCCATGAAGGGCGGCGCCGCTAGTGAAGGCAGCACTGGGCGCTGCCTTCCCTGGCAGCGTCCCCCGCCATGGTAGCCGGGCAGCTGGGAAGCAGCAGGGAGACCCTGCATCTCCCCTGCCTCGGCCGTGCCTTTCCAGCGCGGCTGGGCGTTTAAAACAGTTTCTTTTGTTTTATTTTTTATTTTATTTTATATATATTATAATATATCATATAATATATGTTATATTATATATATTTTATAATATATATATTATAATATATGTTATATTATATATATATATTATAATATATGTTATATTATATATATATACATATATATTATAATATATGATATATTATTTATATATTATAATATATGTTATTATATATATATATATATTATAATATTTACATAATGGTTTAAATGTTTTTATTTTATGAGTTTAGTTTATAGTTTATATATATATATATAATAATATATAATAATATATATATGTGTGTATAGTTTGTTTTATTATATTAAAGGGTGAAGTAGTTTTTAGTGAAATTAAATGTTAATTATATATATAGTTTAAAAGATATATATATATATATAATTGATAAGTGTGTGTATATTGGAAAGGTGATTTATTTTCTTAAAAACGGAGAAGTAATTAACTTAGATATGAGATATTTGTAAAAAGGATTAGACGGAAACTGGATATAGGAAATTGCGGCTTAACGAAGAATGATTGATTTAATTTGCCATATGTATTGTGTCAACAAGAATCAAACGAACTTTCCAAACCTTACGTGATTGTGCAAGAACATAGTTGTTTTAAATTGTTTAAATGCACCAATGTGATGAATGATTGGATTTACGAAATCCTAAAGTAGTTTACTTTATATTGCTTATGATGCTTCTTCTTGGTGTGGGACAATCTAGTCAGTGATATGTAAGTCTTCCAAATAGGACTTTCTTTTATGTGTTTGGGTGGTTGTTATGTTGGTCAACCCTAGTCTACCTTGGGTAGTGCACGCAATGTGTCCAGTTAAACCCAGTCATCTTGGACGGGATAGGTTGACTTCATGCCGTGGTTAGGGATTCATCATTCTGAGATTGTACTTGAGTACCTTTGGTGGTGGCATAGTTCCACGTGTTGTCTTAGAGAAGTGGCTTGCATTGAGGGCCGGCACACAAAGTGGTGCCAGGAGATCTCAATGTAAGTGGGTTAATTCAGTGAAAAATTAAATCAATTAATTAGCATAGGTGGTACTATCATCTAAAAAGATTAATTTTTCCTCGCTCATGGACGCAAGTGCTTGTATAGACTTGGGATGAGACGAGAAGGCCTGGAATGGCAAGATTGTTATCTTGTCCCTTCGAAAGATAACTGATTCCACTTTGGTTAGCATGTGGGGCCGGGAGTCATTAGAGGTTACCAAGATATCCCGAGATGGGGGCCGGGACCTAGGAAGACTTGCCAGGATATCCCATGCGGCATTGTGATGAAACTTCTCTTAAGACATCATTATGTTTGTAATCGTGATGTGTTCATGTATTTAGAATCTGGAAGCATTGTTACCTTTATGTCATGTGTTGTCATGTTCCTATCATTTTCTAGTTGAGTCATGTTGCCTATGTTTAGAGGTTGTTGGTCTTGATCTGAAACCCTTGTTACTATCTCCTAGCACGGGGGGTGAGCCTTTGGGTATCACATGGTTGGGTGGAACATGCACCATACTCCATTGTGTTGGAATTATCTTTTGTGGGCAAGACTTTCGTGTTGGAGAGCTCGTGGGATTCCAGTTGCTACCTTGGTTTCATTTATGCTAGTGCTTTTGTATTTTATTTACCCCTCATTTTATTGAGGTGGAAATTGTAATAAACAATTATGTCATTGATTTACCTCATTCTGGGAATGAGAGATGTAAATGTAATTATATAACTTTTGTCTTGGAACCGTGAAGGATCTCATGGTCTAAATGGAAATCTCATGTATGGAATGTATGTGCTTAAATTAGATTCAATGAATGTTGTTATATTTCATTTCATGCATGTTGTTTTAATTTGTGAATTAAATTAATCTTTGTCTCGCGACCTTAGGGGATTGTTGGCTTTGTGTTGTTATCATACATGTAATTGTAATTAAAAAAAAATTGTAGTGAAATTGGTTGTAGTTTGCAACTTCCCCTAGGGTTGCATGTATTAAATCTTCAATTTAATCGAATTATAAATTTTGACCCCTTGGCTAAACCAACCGCGATAGTGGATGACTCCTACTTCTATGTTATAACTATTTATGAAAGAGAATAAATAACTTTGAAACAACAACAACAATAATATATATGGTAACCATTTTCAAACAACATTATGAAAATTACAACTCTGGAAACAACAAGCATGATAGAAATATTTCAAACCCTTCCTCGTATTGTAATGCTCTTTGAAGATATACATATTTGTATCATATTGTTTTTCAAGTTGATATATATTTGTATCATGATGTTGTATCATTTGTATCATATTGTTGTTTCAAGTTTATATATAATGGTATCATAATGTTGTATGAGGAAGGGTTTAACATGATCACCGAAATGTTTATAAGAGGTAGAGTTGGTGATATGATAGTAAACCATGCATTGCTTGTTTCATTGCACGCATACCCTTGATCATTTGAAATCAACTCAATTAGATGCATGGTTAGTTTGTTCTCCAATTACACTCAATATTACATGTATGAATTTGTTGTTTCAGTTGGAATCAATATTTTCATTGTACAAGTTATAAGTGTATGTTGTTTACTAATCACTGTGTTGGTTCAATGTAGAGGAAGAAAAAAGTGACAACAAATACCAGGCGACCTTTAAAAAAGAGACCTGTACCAAAACAGAGGCAGACAACTATGCCTACACACAAGAGGTGTGCATTTTCCACATAGCGATGAGGAGGACATTGTGATTCCTGTTCACTAGCCAACTAAAGAACCAAGTAGTGAGGAGGAAGTAGAAATTATTGTGGAGCAGCCAACTAAATTTGTACTCCAAGCTAACCCAACTTTATCAACTAAAAAGGTTGCACCAAGGTGGGAATTAACCATGGTTGACATGGACCATGCCATTGTAGATGTCGAAGAAAAAAAGTGGTCAACTAGAGGTGCATCCAAAAAGTGGGGCATTCTAAGCACAACATTATCAAATTGGCTGGGTGGTGTGACCACTACTAGAAGGAAAGGGCCCCCAATAGTCCTAACTAAGGATGAAGAGTCACTGATCACTAATTGGTGCAAGGAGATGGATGTTGTTGGCCATGGTTTGGAGATTGTCAATCTCAAAACAAAAGTGGCCCAAATATGCGAAACAAGGAATAATCCCTTCAAGAATGGGCTTCCTGGCAAGTCGGTGGATGAGATTCAAAAGAAATAATCTCGATCTATGCTTGAGAACAACCCAAGGACAAGATAGGACCGTATATCAACAAAATGGGATGCATGGTTAGTATGTTCTGCAATTACCCATCTTCATTTCCAATTAAATCCATTATATGCATGGTTAGTTTGTTCTTCAATTACTCTCAAACTTACATGTTTGAATTTGTTGTTTCAGATTCCAATGAACCACTTGAAGCAACAGTATTGGGAGACTAGAATACTATTGGAGACATATCTCTTTCCCTACCAACTCCACCCAAGAAGCCCTCCTGGCTCTTAGATGGTGCTTCTAATCTTGGTATGGATATGCATGTGGAGGAAGACCAAAGTCTTACAATTCCATCTCCATCGCACAACATGGGTCCAAATACATTAGTACATTTCTATGTTGATTGGGGAGACAATGACGGTAAGCAGTTAGGAGATGGATTGGATGCTATAGATAGTGAGGTGCCAAAAACAAATAATGCCAATTTGATTGAGCCTTTGAGAGGCCAACCAACTTCATGCATCTCACAATTCTTGAAGCTACCAGTTCATGTAGTGAAAGATAAGTCTAATAAGGTGGCTGAACATGGGATCAAATTGCAAAGAGGATCCCAACTCCTAACTATTGATGACTACATGGTCTTGCTAAGTGAGCAAGAGGAAAAGAAGAAGGAACTAGAAGAACTGAAATTGAGGAAGAAGTAACAACTTGCAGAGTGCAAGATAGAAAGGATTGCAGAATTGGAGGTGAAGGCTATTATGAGACTTGAAAAGGAAAAGCAACGACTAGCAACAAAGGCTAAAAAGGAGTTGCGAAAGAAGGAGAAGGAAAAAAAAGGGAGGAGCAAAGGAGAGAAAAGGAAGCTGCAAAAAGGGATAAATATTTGGAGAAGGCACGATCAAATGCTGCAAAGGATAGGCGACTCAACAACCCTCTAAATCCCTTGCCCGACCGCCATAGGATCTTCACATATTTCATGTCTATTCAATGCCCCCAATATTGTCCATCACCTACCCAAGGTAGCAGCCAAACATTTTAGAGTTGGGAGTCCTTCACATTTGCAGTCCTATACACTCTCACCTAGCCCAAGCATTACCCAACCATTTTAGAGTTGGAGTCCTCATTCAGATTCATACCAACCCTCACCTACCCCAAGCATAATCCAACAAGTTCAATCTTGGATTCCTTCTCCGTCGTAGGCTACATCCAACTCACAAGATAGCTTGGCATCAAATTTCAGTTTTCCTACCTTTTTCAATTGATTTGAATGTTTTGTTGCAACTTTTTTGTTGTGAAGGTTTTGATGGATTCAAAACAATTTTTGATTTTTTTTGTTTTGAATGTTTGTAACTTGGACAACAATATGAATTGAATACAAAAAACATATTCCATCATGTTACTGTTTGAGTTATTGTAATCGAATAGCCAACAAGGAATACATCTAATTATGTTGAATGTAAATGAACAAGCCTATAGGAAACTTATGTATCTATCTATCTCTACAATAGTTAGCTATATATATATATATACATTTACATATATACACAACTATATGAAAGAGATGTATCTATACATCTAATTAAGTTGAATTAAAATGAACAAGGCTAAAGGAAACATATGTATCTATCTATCTTAATCTATACATATATGTATCATAATGTTGTATCATACTATTGTTTGAAGTTATTTAGAAATTTCAGTATCTTGTATCAGAAAGGGTTGGAAATATTTATATCATAGTGTTCTTTGAACTTTGAAGTTATATATAAATTTGATAATGTTGTATCAGAATGTGTTATGTTGTATGAAGTTGTATTTCAGTATGTTGTTTGAGAAATGGTATTAACATAAGTAGGATTCA
>VDFB02230355.1:0-11121 GCA_007258455.2 Sequoia sempervirens | reverse complement strand
CAAACTACTATCTTTCTTGTCTATGCTATTGCTTACTATTATGCTTTGATAGATTTTTTCCAAGCATCCATAGTTTGTTGTGCAGGTGCACCTTTGCAAGAACATGCCTCCATGACAAGCAAAAAGTAAAAAGTGAACTATTTGAAAAGATGTCGAGCAGTAAAAAAGTGGTCTCATGGAATTCCATGACAAGAAAATGCAATTGGAAGCTACTCCTAGACTTCTTATTCTAAGTGAAGTAATTGCATCACTGCTTATGTTGACTTTCTAAACAACTATATTGTAGTTGAAATTTTGTCATTTATCAACATCTAGTTATTAGTTATGGAATGTGAAGTAATGCTTTGAGTTTGAATGTTGTACAATGCAACATAATCAACGATATGAATATAAACTACACAAATCTATTAAGTACAATTCATTATTTAAACTCTTTATTCTATTACCTATGTGTAGGTTTGAGTAAATCCACTAGCATTGGGAGGTGTTCCCTGGAAACCTCCAATATTAGACTATTCAACATCCAAAATCACATATTAAAATACCATTCGTAAAACAATGCTATTAAAATATAATAAATTTATAATTGTTTCCTAGTTACATACCCCACCGATAGGTGTACTACAAAAATAAGTAGGTGTAGAGCTAGTGTATCTAGTCTTTACACTGTGACCCTGCAATTTTATTAAAATTATAAAAATAAATTAGTTAATCTTGCATTTCAAAATCTAAATTTAATAAATTAAATTCAATGAACATGCTAACTTTTACCTGACTATCAATGCCATACGCCTCATCCAAAATGTCATTTTCCCTCTCCATCTCCATAGCTACATATGGATCCTATGTAGTAGCCTCTTGAGTATTGATGGGGTCATATGAACAAGTTTCCCCACAAGATTGACACACATGGGTTCGAAGGCCACCAGTCGAAGATTCCACTAGATTGTGTTGTAGAATAGGGCTAGTATGATAGATGACACTTTGGGTTAAAGTGTTGATCACCTACAATGTCTCTACGTCGACACTCTCCTTTGCGAAAAAAGGCATAACAACATGCTCACGAGGTAGCCTAGTGAGAGCTTCTCTCCCTTGCCGCATAGGATCTGACTGTGCACCAAGTCTATCCTAAGCCAACCCCCCACCTCTCCCCTAGAAGTCCCTCATATTTTGATAATTTGAGATTTTGTTCAATATGAAGTCACTGTATAGTTTCCTAAGAAAATATTGCAGGACTTCACAATTGTTGTACAGTGCATAATCAAAGACCATGTACCACCTATCATAAAAATAGTTCATAATTTGTTGGTGGTGGCACCAATGAATAGGAAACCTCTTTGCATTGAGGGTAATATTTTGATTTGTGTGTGGGTCAGTGAATAATGAGCACAAATCACCTTTTGTAATATTTAAATCCTTTACATCTTTATATGATAGTTTATCTGCATAATAAGCCCTAGCTATGTGCCTCCTATCTTTCCATCCAATTATTTATTTTCTAATTGAATCTACATTTTTAAGCATATCTTTCAATGAACTTGCTAGGGTCATTCTTTCTATGGTTGAACCATTTGGATCACTCAACCTACTAATTAAATCCTTAATTTTTTTTTTGTTGTTCTCAATTTCACTCATTAATTTTTTTGAGTGTTAGGATGGTGTTGAGTGATTGGTGGAGGAGGTTGTTGTTGAGGTTGATTTTTTTGTTGAGGTTGATTTTCTTGTTGAGGATTTTTTTCTTGAGGATTTGGTTACTCTTCTTGTTGAGGAATTTGAGGGTTTGTAGGTTGATTTGTATCTTCTACAAATTTTATAAAAAAAATCAAATACAACATAAAACTAACAAATTCAAAACAAAAAGAAAACAATCCTTACCTCTCACACATCCTCATCATCGTGGCGCAATCCTTGTAAAGAAATAACAACCATTGGTGAATATTTTTGCATAATACCTCCTCCTAGAATGCGAGCATGAAAAATGGGGGTATTGGTCACAGACACAACAAAAAACACAGTCAAAATAAATAATGAATAAGTTTCACTTTTTTTTTTCTTTTAAAATGTCATAACGTGATGCATTATAACACACCCATGTTATGGGATCATTGTGGTCAAGCCTTAGGCTCGACACACCAAGCCATAATGCACTCATATTATGACTTTTCATAACTTTTTTTTGAAAGTGGCCACAAATTGGCTATCCATCTCCATGCACCTGCTCATCTATCAAATATCATTTCTTGAGAGAAAAAGTGTTGGAGAATGAAGTCAGATTGGAGTATGTGACAACAAAGGAACAAATTACAAATACATTTACTAAGGCTCTTTCGAAAGATACTTTTAAGAATATTAGGGAGAGGTTGGGGGTCATTAACCCTCTGAAGTAGGTGCACATGAAGGTGCGTCAGTCCAGTGAATTCACATATTCTTCATTTATCTGGACTGATGAATAGGTCTACACCGTATGGGGAGTAGAAAAGGTTTCCATTGTTGTAGTATGAGTTGAATGGGTGCACTCCTAAGGGGGAGTGATTAGAGTCTTTGATCTTTGCCATTGATGTCAAAGGGGGAGAGAAAGTCATTTAAAAAATGGTTGTAGAAAAAGAGAAGGTGTTCTCTTGGAATATTGTGAAGGATTTTGTATTTGATGATTTTTCACATCATGTGTTGCCATCAATGACAAAGGGGGAGATTGTTTTAAGTATGAGCAATTTTGGTGGTGTTGTCATTAATGTTGTCATTGATGTCAACACATTTTAGTATGTTGTAGATTGTACATGTAGAGTTGAGATGTTGCTGAGAAGTTGTGAATACATGGATCTACCTTCATGATGCTATAGATGTGTTGAATTGATGAGTTTCCAAGTGCTTTTGATAAAAATAATAAAGAAGAAAAGTCATAGTTATGAATGTGTTTAGAGTGTGCTCTGGTATGTGCTCCACATTTCTCTTGTGTTGATCCTATTCTTGTGTGGATTTCAAGGTTTTATAATGGTGATCTATTGGTGATATCTCCTAAGTCCATGCTTCTAGTGTGATGGTATGTGAAAGTTATGTTATTCCTCAAGAATTTCTTAAAAATGGAATTCATTAAACATTTACAAATCTAATTTAACTTTCCTTTATATGTAGGTTGCAACATGGATTTAATAGAACTATTACATGGACTAAGTTGGAAATTCACTTGATAGATGATGAAAGCTATCAAGTTTAGTAATTTGAGACTACTCTTATTGATTTATTCTATCAAAGTCTAGAGACTTAGTAGTACTTTATATATTTAATGATGACAACAATGGATAGTACAATCACTATTTACTATATCTAGTAATCATTTATTGTGCACTCCCAATTTTCCCCTATGATGGTTTATGTTTATATGTGCTTGTTGAGATCTCTTTTATTTTTGTTATATTTCTTGTAAGTTTGAACTATAGTTCATACATTTAGTAATATGCAGGTCTTTTACAACATACTTTTAATTTCTTCATTGAGATATCTTTTGCTTTTTTATATTTTTTCAAAGTTTGAACTATAATTCATACATTCAATAATATGTATGTTTTTTAAAACATAAATTTACAAATATTGCAATTTTTTAATTTTCATGGGGGGCAGGTGCATGAAGTTGGGTACCAATTTTCTGGCCACTTATGAATTTTTTTTTAAAAACGTGTTCACGTTATAATGTGCACATGTTATTTCACATTTAAAAACAAAGAAAAAAGTGAAATTATTTTCCTTGGAATATCGAACTCAAAGTTCTTATCGGAGGGCATTCCCAAACAAGGCCAGATGTTTTGTAAAATTTAGCGTAATTTTCTGCCGATAACGGGTTCATGCTCACCATCAAGATTGCATCTAGTTCAATATTGAAAAAATTGAAAACATGGGTAATATTAGGCTCTCTCTTAGCTATCCAACGATGTAATTTTTTTCACTTTTCGACAATGTTAAGCCTTTTATCCATAATTTTTTTTTGTTTGTATGCTTTTCTTTTTGCCAAAAAGTAGTGTTTAGTGTTTTATTGGTTATAAATTAACTGTTCATCAAAATTTCAAATAAATTACATTTTTAGAAACTAGACCTCCATTCTACAAATTTTTTTAAAAAAAAGGAAAAAAGAATCAATTATTTTCGTGGCCTTGTAGTGTGGAGCCACCACCTACCTTGTTTTCAAGAAGTGCCCACTTAGAAAAATTAGTAAAACTGTAAAATATTGATCAAAAATTATTTGTGAAAAATGCAAAACGTGCCCCATTGCTGGCTAGGCCAATTTCTTTGATCGGCGAAGCTGCATTTTAAAAATACTACAAAAAAGTTCACCATGCTCAGGTCATACAAGAGTTGCTATGTTATATTTTTCTGACAAAAACAATACCAATTTCTATACATCCCTCTTTTGAACCCCTTAATCTCAACCATTTTCAAAATAAATTAGTAGTTTAGAAAGTAGACTCGGAGCACTTCGATCCTTGTTTTTGTTCCATCTCAAAATTTTGAGTGTAACTATCCTCAATTTCACATCCAAGGTTAGCATTTCCTAATTTTAGAAAAAAAGTGGCCACTTAAGCCCTCTTTTTGGGAACCATCTTAGTGCACTTACTCCCCGTAACTATATGCCATTTTATTACATCTAAAAATAGAACCATCTAATAAATATTTGGAATTCTCAAGTAACATTTTCATCGCTATGAATCACTACATATCCAAATATTTTCTATAACCTTCCACATGTCTTTGAATACCCATTGCACACAAATGTGTGATTGCTAGATGACACTCTCCCAATAACCCCCTTATCTTCCTAAACTACGCTCTACTCTTCTCCTTTGTGGTGCCTGTTCTATTTTCATTTTGATATTGGTTTTAATATAAAATTTTCCACAATTAGGCGCCCTTCAGTTTATTTGATATGAAAAGTCATGGACTTTGAATTTCTTTTGTTCTGCAAATACCACTTGTAATTTACTTCCAATCTAAGTGTGTAATATTCACAACTCTTTATTCTTCATATTTTAAAAATACATGCAAATATTTAAACTATTCTTTATTTCTTTTTTGAGAATGCCCTAACCTTGCAATTACATAAGGTACTTTTGATACACAAGGTATTGTTTAGCCGACAACAATGGGGGGTGTGAGGGGATTCCCCAAAAGGAAAATTTTATTTATATTTTATTATTGTAAATTTGGATTGTTCATCATTATGTCTCATATCTGATGATCAATATTTAATTACTTTGAATTTCCCTAGAAGGAAACCCTATTTTATGAGGGTGTTGTATTACAGATGTGTATTGCAATGTATTCTGAGAGTCTGAAAGTAGTTGTGTTGCCTCTGAATCTCTCACTGGTGATACTCTTGTAAGAAGCTTGCTCTACAAATATATTGTAATCTTTGTGATTTTTGAATAATATATTGGGTGGATTTTGGAGTGTGGGGTCTAATTATATTATGCTTGGTAGACTCTATTCTAATCAATGTCCATGAAGAGACCTCTACACAAAAACTATGGAAGAAGCTTGGTGAGATGTATCAAGCCAAATATTTAGTGAACAAGATTTTCTTGAGGAAGAAATTGTATTCCTTGAGAATGGAAGAGGGTGGAGAATTACAGAACACCTAGAAGCATTCAATATGCTAGTGGCTCAATTAGCATCAATTGTTGTCAAAATGGATGAGGAAGAGAAATGTCAGATCTTGCTTTAATGTTCTTTGCCTAATTCATGGGATTATCTTGTTATGGCTATTGACTATACTTCTATTATATTGAAGATTGAAGATGTGGCGATTTCTTTTCTTTTTGAAGAGATGAGGAGGAAGGTATCCATCAGTGCCAAGGAAGCCCTAAATCTTCATGGAAGACAAGGAAAAAGGAAAGAAGAATGAGAAGCATGACAAATCCAAGTCCAATGAGAGATCTAAATCTCCCGGAAAGTCCAAAGTTATTTGTTGGAATTGTGGCAAGCCTGAACATGTTCATAACGAATGTAAATAAGAAAATAAGAAGAAAAAGAAGAAATTTGATTCTAATTCTAAGTCTAAGAAGGAAGATGGCGACACATTCATTGTAGCTTTGGCAACTCATGCAGGTAATGATGCATGGTTAATTGACTTAGGTGTATCTTTCCATATGACCTTTAATAAATATTGGTTTTTTAAATATGAAGAATTTGATGGCTCAGGTAAGGTATATTTGGGTGATGATTCTCATTTAGACATTGTTGGCTCTAGTAAAGTTAAAATCAGGTTTCTTGATGGTAGAATAAGAAGAATTAATGGTGTGTTGCATATCCCTGGATTAGCATGAAATCTATTAGCTTTAAGCAAACTAATAGATGTTTTTGTTTAGGTAGTATTTTCTAATGTAGGATGCAAGATGGTTAGAGGTGTTATGGTGATTGCTAGAGGTTTCAGATATGGAACATTTTATAAGCTTGATGCATGCACTATTGACTGTAATAGTACTTCACTGAAAATCAATTTTGTGGAATAGGTGAGGGTTTCACCTTCAAAAAATGGTCATGGCTTTTGGGTACCCAAGGGTTCTCTTTCTTTTGAATCAAAGTTACCTACAGAGAAAAATATGTTATGGCACTAGAGACTTAGCCACATTGGAGAAAAGGGTCTAAGAACCTTGAAAAATAAAAACCTTGTTGAAGGTTTGTCTGATTGTAATCTCAAATTTGATTTCTATGAGCATTGTATTTATGGAAAACAAAACCACATTCAGTTTTACTCCAGTTCTCATAAATCTTGTGGTGTGTTGGATCCTATTCATTTTCATGTATTTGGTCCTATAGATGTTCCTTCAATTGGTAAATCCACATATTATGTTTCATTTATTGATTATTATAGTAGAAGGACATGGGTATACTTTTTAAAGAGTAAATATGAAGTTTTTAGTCGAGTTAAATAATTTAAAGCAATGATCAAGTTGTAGATTAGAAAAAAAAATTGAGGACTGATAATGATGGTGATTTTTTCTCTCATGATTTTGATAGATTCTATAAATATTGTGGTATTCATACACAAAAGAAAACTCAGTATTCTCTAGTAGAATGGAGTTGTAGAAAGAATGAAATGGACACTGACATGGAGAAGGATAGGAGTATGTTGAGTGGTGCTGGTCTAGAACAAAGGTTTTGGGTTGAAGTTGTTGCCACTACTTGTTACCTGATTAATAGGTCTCCTACATCAGCTCTTGTTAGTAAGACACTTATAGAGGCATGGTTGGGTTACAAGCCTTCATTAAGATATCTTAGAGTTTTTGGTTGTGAGGCATATGAACATGTTCCAAAGGAGAAGCAAACAAAGTTAGAAAACAAGGATATGAAATGTATCTTCATCAGATATAGTTATGGTGTGAAAGGATACAAGCTTTGGGATCCTATTATACAAAAGGTAATACATAGTAGAAGTGTTATTTTTAGAGAAACTAAGCCTTCTTCTATTACATTGCAGCTAGAACAAAGTAAATAGGAAGATGTGATTCAATTTCCTTCTACACCTGAGAAAGTTGAATCGAGGCCCATAGATAGACATGAAGTTGAGGAGAGCTCATCTAGCTTTGAATCTTCAGAAGAGGGGGAAGAACCTCCAAATAATCTTGTTCATAGGTCTACAAGGCATAAACCACCTAAAAGGTATTCACCTGATGATTGGAGATGTAATTTTGATTTGAGTACTAACATGGATGAACCTAGATTAGTAGAAGAGGCATTAGGTATGAATGATGCAGAATCATGGAAGATTGCTATGGATGAAGAAATGACAACTCTAAAAAAGAATAATACATGGGAGCTTGTATGATTTCCTGAAGGAAGAAAAATTGTTGGTTGCAAATGGGTATTCAAGAAAAAATATTGGTTCAAATGGAGGTATTGAAAAGTACAAAGCAAGGTTGGCTGCAAAAGGTTACTCTTAAGTTGAGGGTGTTGATTATGGTGAGATATTTTTTCCTATTGCAAAAATCGCATCCATTAGATTTTTGTTTTCTATTGTTCTTGCTTATGATTTAGAGGTTGAACAAATGGATGTGAAAACTGCTTTCCTTCATGGTGACTTGGAGCAGGATATTTATATGATAGAGCCAAAGCACTATGTGGTTAAAGGTAAAAGTAAATTAGTTTGCAAATTGAAGAAATCTTTGTATGGCCGGAAACAAAGTCCTAGGATGTGGTACAATAAATTTGATACATATGTGTAGAATTTGGGATTTGAGTGTTCTAAATTAGATCATTATGTTTATTAGCCGATAGGCTATATGTGTGAACTTTGGTTAGAATTCTTTTCAGCCTTCCCAGTTTTTAACCATTTAGGCATAAGGCTCTTAGTTGGAAAAAAGGTGGTAGATGTTTTTTTATTTTTTAATTAAAAGCGCTTAGCACGCTGATAGAGAAGGCCAACGAAATTAAACACTAGATGGAATCAACATTAATTGTTGTATGGTTTCCATGTAGTGGCAATGGTTGTAAGAAACACCTGCCATTTAAAACCTCAAAAAACAAAGTCAATGTCTACACAATTTTCAATAAGGAATTGTTGGGTGTCCTTCTATGGCTTTACCATCTATCATACCTGTGAGTGAGGGAAAGCTTCTATGAAGGTGCAAGTGTGATTATCCATTGTGGAATTTTTGTGAAGGTGGTTGAAAGGTTATTTTGTGTATTTTGCCTGGGGTGATGGTTGCAAAAGCAATATAAAAGTGTCAACTGTGATAATTCTTTGCCCATTTTTTGTTGGCGCTGGAGAAAGAAGGGAGTAGAGAGAAAGCAAGTAGGAAGAGGTGCATTTGAAGCAAGCAGAAATAGGTGTGGGAAGAGGTGCATATTGAAAAAACCCTTTCTAGAGTATTTCTAAAACAATTTATGTTATTTTCCATAGGGCATTGTCGATTGTTGTTCTCTAGGTTAGGTTATATTGTTTCATTTATGGTTTTCGTGTAGTCACGATGGTTGGAAGGCAATTATTTTTGTTTTTGCATTGGTTTGTTATTGTGAATTCTTGTGTTTTGTGGGTTTTCTCATCTAAGTCATTGTTGAAACCAATATTGTTTCATTTATGGTTCACATTTTCTGGTGAAGGTTTTGAATTGGTTTGTTACTGTGATTTTTTGTAGTTTGCTGGTTTTTCCATCTGGTTCACTATTGAAACCAATATTGTTTCATGTATGCCTTTCATTTTGTGGTGATAGTTGTAACACAACAAATTAGTTAATATTATACAATTTATGTTGCTTTTTGTAAGGCATTGTTGATTGTTGTTCTCTAGCTTACACTATATTGTTTTTATGGTTTTTGTTTTGTGGCGATGGTTGCAATGCAATGAAATAGTTAATGTTATAATGTTTATGTTGTTTTCCATAACACAATGTTGATTTTTTTTCTCTAGCTTAGGCTATATTGTTTCCTTTTTGATAAGGTGTTGTTGAAAAAAGATTATGTTGTTTGTTGAAACCAATATTGTTTGATTTATGGTTTGCCTTTTGTGGTGATAGTTTTGCATGGGTTTGTTACCGTGATTTTTTGTGTTTTGTCGATTTTCCCATCTGGGTCACTATTGATACCAAGATTGTTTCATTTATGGCTTCCATTTTGTGGTGATGGTTGCAATGAAATAAAATAGTTAATGTTATAGATTTTATGTTGCTTTCCATATGCCATTGTTGAGTGTTGTTCTCTAGCTTTGGCTATATTGTTTTATATTTGATTCACAATACATTAGTAAATGTTATAGAGTTTATGTTGTTGTCTATAAGGAATTGTTGACTGTTGGTCTATATCTTTGGCTATATTGTTTCCTTTCTGATAAGGTGTTGTTGAAAAAAAAAGAATTTGTTAGGTTGTTGAAACCGTTATTGTTTTATTTAAGGTATGAGTGTGTATGTCTGTATATGCATTTTCTACATGTATCTTTGAGGTCATGTGTTTATCTATGTAGACGCATAAAAATGTCCTCATAACCATTTTTATCCATTGCATGGTTTATTCCATCATCTTCATAATCATTTCTTTTCATATGGCCATTACATGTTTCATTCATTAAATATTTCATTTGATCATTCACATAAAACCATTAAATATTACATAATTGTTTATAAATCCATTTCATTTGGACATATTTAAATAATCATAAAATAAATCTTTCATTAAGACATTTTCACCTATTTCATAAATGCATTCACATAAGCATTTCATAATCCATTTCATTTAAATATGTTTGTATAGCCATAACTCATCCATCATTAACCATGTCATTTTTACATATCCATTTCATATTTCGTGCATAATCATTTATCAATTGTTAATTGATCATTTAGTCCATTAAATTATCATATCATACACAAGCCTTTTATCCATTCACCATATTCCATTAAATAATGTAAATTAATGAAATCAATCAATCATTTAATCCATATTCATTAAATCAGTCATACATGCACTTAATTCTAAGTTTTTAAGCATATATTATGGCATAAATCATCTTACTTATTTATTAATTTCAAAAAGGAATTTTCCCATCTCACCATTTATCCCACATTTCTCCCACAACTTGGATTCACCCCGTGAATTCAGCTATAAATGCATGCTTCCTCCTCACATTTCAATATACAACAACTTCAATCTCATTCTAATCCAATTCCATAAAAATTCTTGTGCTTTTGCTCATAAAATCTGAGTGCAAATCCAAGATAAAGGGAAAATAATAGAAATTGAGATATGTTTCTTTTGAAGATTCATGTGGTTTTGAATAATTTAGCTTTATGTTACATGCATTTTCATTTAGAGATGCTTCATTGAACGTCATGCTAGAAATTTGATTGATGTTTTAAAGATTAATCATTAGGTTTTCAATTTTTCAGCATTATAATCTATATATAGATACATGTCAAGTTTTTAATATCAATATAATTATTTGATTCTTGTTTGGTTTGATTGCCACTTACTCTTATATCTCCACAAATTTTGTTCACTATTTTGAATGTTTATATCTATGTGTGGGAGTGTATGTGTGTATATGATCATTTTCGATAAGGTGTTGTTTAGCAAATAATTTTCTAGGTTGTTGTTGAAACCATTATTGTTTTATTTAAGGCTTCCATTTTGTGGTGATGG
>VDFB02230353.1:0-14643 GCA_007258455.2 Sequoia sempervirens | reverse complement strand
ATTCTTAAGTATAGAGAGACTTTACAAATTTTTAGGACAAAGAAACTTCACAACTATGTATAAATCCTATCAACCAACGTGAATTCTTCAAATAATCAACCCATGTGAACCGTAGATAACTAAAACCTACATAACCCACAATAATTTCCTATGACTAGCCAATTGATACTCAATTGACACATAACATAACACTGATACCAACTTACTCACGAAAAACTATCCTCAATGCCTCTACAACTTCACGCCAAAGTTCTTCATACCATCTTCTTCTTTGAACATAAGCTTAATTACTAGAATTATAATTGTAATTGTGTAGAAATATATGACTACCAACTCTCATTATATCAAGTAATTTGAGCATGTCAAACATTAATGCTCGAGGAAGACTTGCATGAATGAACTAAAAATCAACCACTTGATTTTGACTCTGAACTCTTGATCATACATTGAGATGGATCAACATATAATTAAAATGAAGGTAATTAAGTATGAAGAACCAAACTACATGCACCTACTACCCTTCTATAATCAGAAAATCCCATGTGGATATGCATCCACTCTATATGCACACTTAATCATCCACTTCGCATTAAAGAAATCATGTCTTGTCAATATTTCCCACTTACCCATGATGATTAACCCACTTGTACCCTTGATTAATAGGATGATGGGGAGCAGTTAGGATTTGATTTCAATCCACTAACCCATACTTTATCCTAATGCAAACCACCTATCTGTGTGTATAAACTTTTGATAGAAATGATAGACAAGATCAAAAATACCCATCATATCTTGAATAGGTGTAGAAGAAACAAATTCTTATCTTGCACCATTTAGCCTTCTTACTCTATCTATTTTTTTTTTAATATTTAACCATTACTAATGTCCCTCTAGCCTATTAGAACACTTCATGTGGAAGTTGCCTACTTCCCCACTAAGAAACAAAATGCACGAGCTAGTCCTGCATGGGATGGCGGGGAGTGGTCAGGATTGACACACATCACCCACTATCAAACATCAATATTTTATTGATAAAACATTCACAACATTCAAAGCTAGGTGGGTACCTCCACAGAGGGATAGATGGCTAAAGCCTGCTAGCTCACTACATTATTTTAAGACAACATAAAAATGGACAGAGTGGCGGGGAGTAGCCTAGATGAAGCCACATCACAAAACACACACCGTAGATCTTCTTGAAACACTGCTAGCTAAACCCTCAAAGGTGTTGGGCCCAACAATAGATAAGGAATGTGAAGCTCACTCACCTACCCACGGGAATAATTAAATGAAAAATAGAATAGAGTGGGGGCATAGGGAACAACTAGGATCCACTTGCGGTAATCAAACGATTATCCTAATCGTTGGAAATATGCACATGCAAAATGTTAGTTTTAAAAGGGAGACCACCTAGGAAAACATAAGAAAATTCCTTAATAGACTTAAAACCATTATAATTAAAGAATGTAAAGGCCAAACAAGGTCGATTGGTCAACCTTCCAAAATCAAATATGTTTTAGACCTAGGCATGAGGGGCTAGTTACTTTACAGGTTTTGATGGCATAGGATGTAACTTAAATGACCATGTATCAAAAATAAGGGGTCAATGATGAATTATAAAATTGGAAAGGATGTAGGCTTAAGGGTTACTTAGGAAGGGTTCAAGTGACATGAACCCTAAAAGAGGGATAGTAAACAAAACCCTAATCCTAGAGAGATGGATTTAAGCAAAATTTTGTAGAATTTTGAGATGGAACATACAACATTTTTAGGGTTTCCATCAGTTCCCATGATGGACCCATAGTAACCAATGGCATTTGGTGAGCTGGCCTATGAGATCTGCTACTCACTATAACACTAGAAATCCTCTACTCTAGTAGCACTACCTCCTCATATGCTCTCCTCCACTGCTCTTCCTCTTAGGTGGCCCAATGATACTATGCAAACCCAATAGCCAAACCACCCTCACCTAACATATTACGGGCCACATCCTACTCCCTCTATAGTCTATTGACCTCCCTCCATAGATGATCTTGCTCTACTATGATCAATGCTAACTACCCACCATCCCCTCTGCCACCAACAACTCCCCCATCTAACAAACCTATAATCTAGTTACCTCTATCCTTTCTACATCCCTCTCACCCCTTAGAGTCATGACCTTTTCCTTGGCCACATCTCTCTCTACAATAAGTGTACTAACCTACCAATCCATATGTCTTTGTAAATGTACCACATTATCCCATGCCATATCCGTCATGCCCACCACTTGTAGATGGTCTTGTCAAACTTGATCACACTCCTATCAAAGTTGATCTCTCTCCAATGTCATGGAATAAAGCCGAGCCTATAGGTATCTACCCCTCTACTACATGCAATGAACCTCTTCATCTCCAACTCCTCTAGTGTCATCCCCTCCAACATGTTGATCTCCATCCTCTCCATCATCATCACCATAATCATCCTCACTCCCATCACTATCATCATCATCTGAGTTGCTATTTTCCTCTGGCCCACTACTACTACTCCTATCCCCACTACCCTTTGCTACCACTAGATGATCATGAGGCATGGTAAGTGTAAGAGGTTTGTGCATCTCCCACCATGTATCATACTCTTCTATAGTATTGGCATCAACCACTCATCTCAGATCTCATACCACTATTGGCATATCTCTCTAGCTTTGATAGGCTATGTTGTACTCAACTAAACCACCCCACTATTGACTCTCATAGACCACTCATCCAAAAACCACCTCAATCTGAGGAACACCCTATTGCTGAAAAAACTATCGTAGTACCCACACAAAAAGATACCTCTCAATAATGGTTGAATTTTTCCCTATCAAATAGTGAACCCCCTGGATATATGGCATATAGAGGTGATCATCCCCCTAATCCTCATAGTCAATATATAGACACCAAATGAATGAATAAATCTCATCAATAATCTTGTGCCAATGATCCAACTCACCCATATATTGCTACCATCGAAACCCAACATACATAAAAAACAGGGAATATTTGGCCCCTATCGCTTGTTACAAACTAGACATAATACAACAATATGCTCAAATGCACAGACATGTAGTAGAGTCACCCCTATAGCCAAACTCTGCTCTCCTCTATATACTACATAATGAATATCTCTATACAAATCTCCCAACACAACTTCCCCCCATGCATATATTGTCCCATCATCAAACATGCTCTCTATCACTCCTTCCCAACCTATCGTAAATCCCCGCAACCTCCTATATAACATCAAAGTGCCTATAATTAGTGTGGCTACAAAGAGGAAGAGATATGACCACTCATAAAACCTTGCATCTAGGTCTAACTCCACACCTCTAAATGGTAAATAATGACATGAAAATATCCTTTGTAAGTCAGCTCTCACCCCCTACAAATGGTATACCACTAACTCTCCTTAGATTAGTATCCAAAGAATCTGCTACATGTCCTCTGATATGATTGTGTCCTCACCAGTGGGCAAGTAAAAACTACTTGTCTCACTATGCCACTACTCCACTAGTGCTATCATTGAAGCTCTATGTGCTTAGATCTAGGGCACATGAGAAACACAATATAATCCCATTAGGTGCAACCAATCAACATCCTTTAGAGTTAGTTTTTGCTGCAATTTCCCCATAATAGCCATCAGATACTCTCTTGACTGCAATACCTTCAAGTCCTCCTACATCATTCTACACACTAACATCAACCTTTTCATCTAAACCATGAACCTACTTCTATCCTAACTAACCCACCCTTACAATTTTTTTGAAAATGTGCTTCCATTTTGGTATGAGCATCGTTTTATAAAACAAAAGCACACCAATTTTACACCCAAGCAACACTTTACAAAAGTGCAACAATTTTTCACCTAGGTGCATTGATTTGAAATGCAAGCTCTACATTGTACAAGCACCATTTTCCCTTCCTGAATCCCCCACTAGTGCACATTAAATGCATACACATCAAATACATGCACACTAAACATGGGTGTCATGTTTTTCATCATGGGCATCAAAATCAACCACAAGCACTATTTCACTTCATGTAGCCACCGTAATCGTGCCCTTTGGCACCATTTCATAAAACGACAGTTCTTTTTCCCAAACTTTCTCCTAATTAGACGTACCCTAGACCCCCTAACTTAATCTAAACCTAGGGGATGGAATATACACCAGCCTGCCAATGTCCTCTAGTTGTTGATACTCACTACAAAAAATCCTTATGATTAGCTCCCTTTTTTTTTCCATTTCTTGCTTCCACCCACTATTTTAATGTATTTTTCTCCATTTTTTTGAAAAAGTCAATGCTATTTATCAGGATGGCACTATCTTTGGCATTTCTTGCACCAATTAAACTAAGTAGGCACCAAATTAGGCACTAATTAGTGCCTAATTAGTACCTAGATTTGTCTTGAGTTTTGTGTCAAGTTTATTGTTGAATTTATCATTGAGTTTAGCACAACCCATGCTAGCATGTAGTCTAGCACCTAGTTCTTGTCGAGTTTTTCACCGACATTAGCACCTAATTGTTCTAATCTAGTAGGGATTATGAGTTAAGGGATTAGGGGTGTTAGAACAAAAAATTCTTCCCAAATATGCACTAACATTCAATTGCTTGACTACATTTCACTTGCATGAAAAGATCCCTCAAACCTCAACCCTCAACCCTAATCCCTCAACCCTTAACCCTCAACCTTAAACCCTAAACCCTCAACCCCTATACCCTCTACCCTCAACCCAATACCCTAAACCATCAACCCTATACAATATTCAACCCTAATCAATTTCCTATTAGCAAGTGCATCCACAAATATGTTAGCTTCTCTATAGCAATTGATCATAATTTCAAAGGAAGAAAAATTAGGAAGAAGAGACAATATATGTCCCAACAAATAATTCAAGTGCTAGTTTTCAGAAGCCTTCCTTGATAGGGAATTAACCACCGTTGATGAATCACCTCAATGAGGATATGTAAATTTTTATTCTTCAAAGCCATGTCTATTGTAAATATACTTCTATTGTGGCACTAAACTAACAATGTCAAAATTTCTAGGTGGGTAGGTTACTACTATTAGATGTGTCTTTTCACTACCCAATTGTCTTAATCCTTCCAATCTACATCATACTAACAATGTCCCTTAAGAGAGATAAGACCAAAAAATTTCTAAAGTTATATTTTTTAATTTCTAGCCTCACATAGGCCCCCTTATCATTGTACATGTGTATACAAGCATTATTTAAACACTAAAATAATCAAAGTATTTTACTAGCTATAAGATGGATATACATTGAAATAGAAAATATTTAAATTGAGAGAAAAAGAGAGATGAATCCTTAAATGTATAGGTGCTATCAAAGAATCATATATATTTTTATCACTAACAACAATAAAAATAATATAATTTTGTAGTTAGTGTTGAAACTATTTTAAAAATTTATTGTCACTCCTAACAAGTAATATTAAGCCTTATTATTCAAACCACTCAAATAATTTAAACCATTTAAGCCTTGAATACAATTGTACACATTGGTAAAATATAAATACATACATATAAATCCATATAGGTATATACAATGATATACATTAGAATACAAATCTACATCTAAATTTCATGAAGGCATACAATAAATGTGAAAATATATGTAATTATGGAGTGTCATTAAATGATCAATGACTCTTTCTTTGTTAAGAATATGAAGAATCAATATCGTAATTGGTATCTCTCCTTTTCCAATTAATAGACTTCCTAGGCTTAATAATTTTCTTAGGTTCACCTATTAATGCAATTAAACCATATATACAATAGTATAGAAATATTGAATAAAATGAAATAAGTAAATAATCACTTGCCATAAATTAATTATCCTTTGCTTCTTTTCATTTTCGTAGATGGTATAGGTTCACAAAGTGGAGTTTCCTCCTCTTATGGAAAGAATGAAGAAACAAATCAAACTAAAAATAAATATCATTTATTTACACTAAGTGGTGTTAGATAAAATAAAAATTACATAATTTTATTTATATTACTAGCTCATACCAAAGTGAGAGCCTTAGGAGATAAAATTTCCATAGCAATTCCCATATCCTACAAGAGTATGTGTTGATGTCACTAACTAAGAATAGGAAAATATTATATGACCAAAATATTCATAACATTATTTACATACATAATGATTAAAATCAATAAAACTTATTCTTCAATGAAATTTGATAACTAAGTAAGTACCACTAATGTTTCATAATATTAAAGGTCCTGTTGGAGCCAAAAATCCACCTTGGTTATTTTGCATACTTCCATTTTCACCCATCTTCCCACACTCACCATATGTCCCACCTCCATTTCATAATGGCTGACACTAATATAAACCACCAAATAAGGCCCTTGGTCATAACACTAAAGTGAATTCCATGTCTGGAGTGTTCCCATAGCAGCACATGGCATGTCACCAAGACAATGCTATATCAAAGAAAGTCTCACCATAGTCTCTTCGACGCAAGCAAAAAGGGCTGATGTGAAATGTAGATGAGACTCCCAAATGTCTAAGAGACATATTTAAATGTCTTCTCATCAGCCTAAAGAATGATATGTTTAAGAGACTTGGACATGTCAAAGAGAAAATCTAACATGTCTCACCGACAAAATGTATGGAGCATTCAACATTCAAGAAAAAGAAAAAAATCTATCGTACATGGAGAGATTATCATAAAATAAATGATAGGTCACTGGTAAAACACCACAGACAAATGGAAATGTCAAAAATACATTGGCATATCAAGGAGAGAAGTAAGAGAGTCTCTTCAACATATAAGGAGAAAAATATCAGTGAGACATAAAGACATCGAACAGACATTGTACAAGGTCTCATCGACATTATAACAAGGATATGTCGAGGAGACACAGGAGTATCGAGCAGATAGTATCAAAAGTCTCCTTGACATCTTGGCACAAGTGTAAACACATGTTATCGATGAGACAAAGAGACATTGAAGAGAGGTGACCGCAGGTCTCCTCGACATGACAAAGTCACATAGAGATCATCAACAAGTAATACCATCGACGGAAGAGATAAGGATATGTCGAAGAGACATAGGCTTGTCAGCGAGAGATATTTGCCAATCTCATCGAAAAAAGGGGGACCATAAGGGAATAAACTAAAATGTAAATATCGAAGAGACCTTGCAACATCGAAGAGAGAAATCTAAATGTATCTTAGATGCTTCTCAAAAGATGGTCAAGGATATATTGAAGAGATATATAGACGTGATTAAATTCTCCTTGAAAAAATATGAAATAATTATCACCAGATTGATTTGACTAATGAAGTCATCAAAGAGACAATTGTTATTAATGTGCAAGTTGATAGGAACGATGGCACAAGTGCCATTTATGAACCAAAGCTGGCTCGAGTGTACTGAATTTTGATAAATATAGCCTCTAAGGAATCAAAGTTCACTATGAATTGTGGCTAAGTATCCAGAGGACGGAGTTGGACGAAGGTGAGCAGCTTAGAATTTCTGACATTCATTCAAGTAAGTACATCTTGGCTTAGTTGAACATAATTTTTTGAAGATAGCTTGAAGTACAACATAGTTAGGGTTAAAATGGATAAAACCTCAGAGAAAACAAGAGAAAAGAGGAAAAAAATAGAAAGTAGGCCACTTAATCAATACCTAATAGACCAATGTCTCAATTCTGGGCCAAAATCAAGGAGAACAACTCAATTAAACCCATCATGTGACACCCTAGAGGACAAGCACAAGAATTTGGGAGATGTGTGGACTCCACACAGGGCTTATGACTTGTTCATCCATCACTATAGGAAGAAGTACAAATATAGCCCATTTTCAAACCCATGGAATTTGAATCTATGGAAACTTGTGATGCCAAATGTTTTTGCGAACATAGAACTAATTAAAGCACTGGAAAATAATTATAATCCCAAAATGAGGGCAATTTACTTACATCATGGGTCGTAGTTTATGATTATAACACGAGATTATATTTGTATGGTTTTCCAATTGGACACCTCCCTAAAGATGGAATTGCAAATGAGAGACTTGTTGGAAGAGTATCGCACTATGGATACAACCTATAAGAGATGGAAGCTACCTCTGTATAGGCCCAAAGGTCCAGGGAATCAACCTGGGAGATTTTATAGTGATGAAAGGCCCCCATTCTCTGTAGATTGTTTGAAGAATACTATCAACACACATACTATTCAACTGGCCAAGTATTGGGAGTTGATGCCCCTGCTAAGATGACTATAGCTCCCATGGTTCTAGTTGCAGACATTCAAAGCCAAGATTCTAGGCCCTATGACTATGCAGAGTATCTATTTGAATCCATTAACAGTGCTCTTAATGCTATTAGGAACAACAATGAAGCTATCTGCTTCAAACACTATTCACTTCTTATGCATATGATACTATATGAAGGACAAATGATGGGAATATGGGGAGAAGAATTGAGAATAAAAGATTTGGATAGTGATGGTAATTCTAGACCAGTGCGAATGTGGACATCAGTCATGGATAGTAGATATGGGAGATCCCACTACCTGTACTTTGAAGAACATTTTTTCAAACCCTTATACAAATTACTTGGCCAGAAATGTGACTATAATCTATCCCCAAAATTATAGAGGTTCCTCCGACCAAAGGAGAAGGATCATGATGGAAAAATAAATCACAATTGGGGAGATTGGTATGCATTTGCATATTATACTGTCATTAGAGTATATGGATTTGAGGAAACACCATATTTACTGCTTAAGACTGTGCCAGATAGGGTTGCATACCTGGATATCATAAGACAATTGTCTTACTCAACCTTCATGCATTTGAAAAGCTATGGAAGGAAAACTTTCATGTCTTCCACTCTTTGATTTGGTGACTTCACTATTATTGTTGATACAGGGTATGACTTGGTTGGTAGCAAGCTAGATTATTATGGCTTGTTGGTAGGAAACAAGAGAAAAAAAATTGACCCTAAGCATTTCATCTATGATGCCAAAATTTCTCAAAAACTGAAAGGATATGAGCATTGAGTTCCATGTCGATGATTTCATCAAGAATTGTGAGGAAAGTCAAGTGATAATGAGGATAAATGCATACTATGCCATAGAAAAGGGCCTCTTGCTTGACATGGGATTAATTCATGATAAATTGGACTTAATGAGGCCTTGATTAGGTGTTGTGAGGTGTTTTTCACATCCACACACTAGGTCTTGGACCCTTTCAAATGCTTTTAACAATTGCTTCTACATGAAGAAGAAATAATAAAGGATGTACCTCTAGTGGTACTTGAGAAGAGAAGAAATGTTGGCTCTAGAAGGCAAGTAGAAAATATAACATTGCTGGGCCATCTATCACGACAACCTACTCTAGAGGTAAGCTTCTTAGTTGACACCCCAATCATGGTTGAAGATGATATTGAAGGGCAAGAAGAGTTCACATAGATTAACACTCCTGTTATTCCACAATATGAAATGCCACTGGAAAGGAGTGTGATTACCTTTGAAGCTTCCAATGAGCTATCTAATGATGTGAGACACCATGCCAGTCAGGAATTCATTGTAGATGATGCATTTGTCCAAACTTTTGAATTTAAGGTTTTCATCTATGAGTATAATAGAAAGGTGGTAAGGGAAAGGCTAAATGACATTGACTCTAAAAAGGAAGCATATGGTTTGAAAGAGCTTCAACATGAAATTGATAGAGAGATGAAGAACATGACTGTTGAGAGAGGAAGAGCATTATTGCAAGAATCTAGGTTTATGCTCCTTCTAGGGTGGGATATCAATTCAGCCATTGTGTTAGATAGATTTCTAAAGAGAAATAATAAAACCTTGCACTTGACAGATGAAGTTGGTGATAAGATCTATACTGGATCAGGATGTAATCCTGATAATACTACTTTACAGATAAGGGCACTTTACCTACCAGGGAAAAAGCCTTCCCTTGTTGATCATGATTAAATTTATGGACATCTTTTGGTGTAAATGGTAGGAGAGAGATCCTATGGAAACTATTGACTTGAATGTAAATGTGGCCAAGTTCACCAAGGCTCAAATTCAGAAACCGATAAGGGATAACAAGGGACTGATAGAAGAGAATGAAAAGCTAAAGAAGGAGTTGATCAACTACAGAGATAGACTACCTTCTTCCTCAGGGCTCTACTCTCCATTGGTTGAGCATGAAAGAAAGGTGCTAGAAGCAATGTCAGAAACTACCTACTAGAAACACAAACATGAGAAAGTTCAGAAAGAACAAGAGGAGTTAAAAGGAAATCTCAAGACCACCATCTTTCAAATGGCATCAGAGATAGTCTACATGAGATTTCAAGATATGTATAAGCATGTTGAACAAGTTTGGCATATTCATGACAAAACATATGCAACATTATTGGAAAATACTAGATTGAGTGACAAAATGAAGGAAGTGGAGTCTCACATCATAGAAAATAAGGAATATAACACTATTGTGCTACAAGAATATCAAGAGCTTATGAATGCCCATAAATATTTCCATAGCATCTTGACATAGGAGTTAAGTGAATTTAGTCAGCCACTGAGTATGGCCTTGCCCAACTTCTTCGAGGAAACAAAATTGAAAGATCAAGATACATGGAAGGATGAGATAGCCCACTATTTTCCAGTTGTTCTTGATGCAATCAATGATGAAGATGAGGTACATAAGAAAACACATCAACAACTTGGAAGAATTTTCGAATTGGAGTATGCCATGAAAGATATTATAGATAATGCAGACACTCATGCCAAAATTGGGTACATTGAGCATTTGTAGAAGATTAACTCATTCATTGCACATGCCAATTAAGAGAGGAGTAACAAGAACTAGATTTTGATGGTTTTGATACACGATCATGGTGCATGAGCCTTCAACAGGTCTTAAGTGATCACGGGCACTTTCTAGAGATTAACGGACTGTAGTGCATCCACTAACAAACTCTCAATATTTTTATGTTTATGCTAATTATGGTTTAGTTATGAAGCGATGTGACTTTTTGTAAATAGGCCTGAAGCTTGTTGCTTCCCATACAAATAGGGAAACCAAGGCCTGATTTTGAAATCATCATCATCAGATCATATTCCATTAGAGTAGGCATTAGTAAGAAGATAGGTTGCATAATCCACCCATCCATATCATATTAAAAGACTTATGTTACAAATGCTTATATTTTGAAGTAATAGAATGGAGAAGACTAGTTATAATTTGTAATCCATTTCTAGTGTTCAATTATTGTGTCAATTTTCATTGCTTATCTATTACTTTGTTGTCTCCAAAGTGGTCTTTTAAAGTTATTTAAGTCTTCGAGATTTATCAGAACACATTTTTGTTACTGTGTGGATGCATTGATTGGTTTCTGGTTGATGTGAATTAAAAATCCTTTCAAATAGTTTACTTTAATTGGTCCCTGCCTAGGGTTAAAATCCTTTTAAAGAGGTTATTTTATGGCCATGTATATTTTTTTCTACATACTTCATCATAAAATTATTAGATCCATTATCACATATAGACCCACAATAACGGTGAATGTGTCATGAATCCATAATGGAATTCCTAATTCGATGATTATTTTATGATGCAATTATGACATGTGGAATTAATATGCCATTTTTATCCAATGAGCTCATCTTGGGATTTGGGTGTTTATTTTCTAACTAGGTTTTTGGGTGCCACTTTTTTTGGTGGTTTTAGATCATGGTTTTGTAATCACTACTTATATTTATATGATGCTTGAGATTTAATTTTAAATAAATTAGTTTCTAGGTAATGATATGCTACTAGAATCACTCTAAATATTTGGTTGGTGATACTCCTATAAACAAATTTCCCTTCAAGTTTATTATAAATATGTTTAGACTATTGAATAGTAAATTGGGCTCTTTTGAGTGTGATTTTTTCTCCTAAAAGGGTTTTTACCATGTACACTTGTGTTGTGTTATGTTTTTATTTATGGTTTATATGTATTTCTCCTTTTTGTAAATGTAAATATATTAAAATTTTCACAATAATCTTCGCTAAGATTAGTTTATGAAGATTTTTTTTGTACCCTACTTTCTTTCATTTGGTAATATTCTTATCAACTTAAATTATAGGTTTTAGGTAGAGAATTTTGTTTACGAATATTCATTTAAATGTGATATTTCATAGAAGGGTTTGATCTTATTATAGGAAGAGATGAAAATCACATCTAGGGTAGAAATGGAGAAGTTATTAGGCACAAAATTTAAGCTTTAGAAGCTTAAGATGGAGTATATTATTGTGGATAGAGACATATGGGTCATAGTAGCTAGATAAAAACCTATTGGAATGTCATAATAAGGCAGAAAAAATGGAAAAAAAGATAAGAGTCTCATTAGACTCTATTTGGCTAATTCAATATTGTTGAATGTACATGAAGAGACCATTATAACACTTATTTTAAAGAAATTGGGAGATGCATATCAAGCTAAATCTATAGTTAATAAAATATTTCTAATAAACAAGTTATATACCATCAAAATGGAGAGTGGTGGTTCTAGAGTTTAACACTTGAATTAATATTACTGAAGCATTTCAAAGTTTAGGCCATAAGAATCATCCTTTTTTAAACATGGATTGCAAATAATTCTAAAAATATGTCAATTTCTTCGATGTTCTCTAATCCCTCTCTCATTTTGTTGGCCATCATTGTTTTGCTCAGTATCTACTAATGTTTCGTCAAATACATGCCTTAAGATCTTGGATCATAATGTATGACAAATATCCATTTCAGGTCCAAAATATCTTCATAGAAAAATACCTGCACATGAACAACATACATATATTAGACGTATGTTATAACAATTTTATTAATTACTAAACACATGTATATACTTGCAATAAACTATGAATTAATAGATTAATGATCACTACCACTTCTTGTTTGAGTTAAAGAAATACCTGCTCACAATGAATTGGTAGAACATAAGGCTCCTTATCCTCCGGTAGGAAGCATGACGAATCTATAGAAAATAATCCACTATGGGTATCATGTCTTTGTGTCTTCTCAAATGCTTCATACCATCTACACTTAAAAATACAACATTTAAAAGAGTGGTAATCCAACTCAATAATTTCTTGTATTTTCCCAACATATTGTAGATTCCCTTCAATTATATTCTTATCTTTTGAGCTTGATCGACTGGATTGCTTAAAGTCAACCATGATGCCACAATCGAAGGATCGTCTCTTTACATCTACACTTTCTACCCAATAATGTCAACCATATGCCTACATTGCTGGATATTTCCTTGCCTATGAAAGACCATTTATTTCAGTGAAAACAAATATAATGATGAATATTAAAATAGTTAATAGTGTCAAAACTGTAAGGAAACAACATTTTGTAAAATTCCAACTATACCTTTCTTTCACATCCTCTATACATGTTGATTTCATCTTCTGTTATGTTTGAATCTATACCTGCATCTTCTATTTGATTTTGAATTTGTTCAGTAACCCATTCTAATGTGCAATATTTTCCCCATTCTCCAAGCAGATCAGTGGAAAGTGGAGTATTCCTTGGGTTCAATCTCTTAAACTGTCTCCTTGCTTCTAACACTTCTTCTCTCTTTTTATCATAATCCATTTGTTCATAAATTCTATGTGGTACATAATGAACTTGTCGAGTATAGCACTTTTGTCTACACCTATTACATTTCAACATGTTTATTTCAAACTCCAAATGTCATGTTGTTAATTTGACAAATAAATTATAGAGTAAATTAATGATTGCAATAAAAACAACCACACTGATCATGAATTTACTTACTAATTTCTACTTGAACACCATTAGATTGTGGGTTTTCTCCATCAATAATATCTGATGCTCGTTCTTCATCCCAGACGCATGGCCCATCTTCAAAGTCCTTACCAAGGAATTCACACAATAAGAAAAATGCTTCATTCAATACATACCCTTCAGCCATGCAACCCTCTAGATGTGCCTTTTGTCGAACATATCTTTTTAGAGTTTACATATACCTCTCAAAGAAAAACATCCACCTCGTTGATATGAAACTTGCCAATTCAATGTCATTGACTAGGTGTATAAGTAAATGGACTTGTAGGTCCATGAAACTTGTAGGGAGCTCCTTCTCAAATACACATACAATTTATGTAATTTCCTTCTTCCATTTTGGCACTTCACATTCGTGGATCTCCTTGGAGATCACCCACCTAATATAAGAATAGTAAATTAGTATGAACCTTTAGTCAAAAATTAAAATGCAATATAATATCTCTATGTCTCTCACACATGAACATTTCATATAACCACATACCTTGTAAATGTTGACAATCGACTTATGGCATTCCTTAAGTCAATTGTAAGACATGAATCCCCCCTAATTGCCAATGGCATGATATGCTATCAAAAACATTTATGAAAAGGTCATTAGTAATTTTTTCTCACACAACAAAATATCAAAATATATTTAGTACTTAATCATCGTTACCAGAAACATTAAATGATGATATATATAATACCTTCATAAATTAAGGAAAATCATGTGTTTTAAACTCCGCGGATATGTCCACCAACCCAAGAAAGTTTTTAGCCAATGATGACCCATAGCCG
>VDFB02230351.1:0-12960 GCA_007258455.2 Sequoia sempervirens | reverse complement strand
AAGAGTTATACCGCTATGTTCTAGCTTGGTTAGACATCCGCATTCGGCAAGACATTGTTTAGTTGGTAGGAGGTCATAGCGGGTTCCCATTAGTCACACTGAAGAGTGAAACCATCAACGAGACTCTTCAGTCGGCAAGACCTCATATAGAAGACAAACCATTGGCCAGGAGTCTTACCGAAGTCACATATTCTTGTGAACCACTGTCAGTGAGACCACCTTCAGTCAGTGAGACATCACACTGAGACCACTCCATGTCAGTGAGAGATCCAGTAATTGTCCAGAATTCTCCTGGAGCCACTATTCTTTCGGCAAGACCTCACCTTGTTGGTGAGACATTACACTGAAGGCACAAACCTTCGGAAAGACCATGATCATTTGGCGGTACATTACGCAGAAGCCACATCCTTTTGGCAAGACCTCCTTCGGTCGGTGAGACATAATCAATCGCACTTTCCTTTAATGAGTAACTTTTCGGGCCGAGACCTCACCGTCAGAGGACTTCTCCCTGATGACATCCTTAGCGAGATTCATTTGTCGGCCAGAGGTCACGCCAAAAGCAAACCATTTCCCCCCTGATGTCGGCCTTGTGAAAAACTGTCGACGTGACTTCCTCGGGTCAGAGAGATATGTAAACTCATGGCGACCAAAATTTCTGGGCAACCGGTGTACTTCAAATGAATAGAACATAACACCAGTCGGCAAGACATCCAGCTGGTCTCAACGACTTTATTCTTTGAGGAGTTTTGTGCTACATCTGATTGAGGCATTCTTTCCAACTGAATTCCTTGTTAAATGCATCAGAGGTATGAGTTAACCTTGCAAAACAATGCCTCCATTAGTCCTCAAAAGCATATAAAATATATCATTTTTATCATTTCTCATGCCTTCAATTTTAACAAAAAGAAACCCAACTCTAGCTGAGGCAAAACCAAAATCTGATAGAACAAAAGACAAACCTAGGAGGAAAACAAAAGAACTCCTAGGACCCAAACTAACAACCAAAGGTGAAGAAAAAAAAAGAAAAAGGGGGACCCATTTGTTCCAGAATAAAATGGGGTGGTTATGCAAGGCATAACACGATCTACATGCTATCTCCTTTAAGGTGTTATAATTTTGCACTAGATCAAGGATGTTTGAAAAGAAGATAGAGAGGATATTGGTTGGAAAGATGATACACTAGGAGTCTATGTGGAGAATTTCTTCACCAAAAACTATTTTAATGCAGTTCAAAACTGATGAGCAATTAAAACTTTAAACATTGATTGCAACTGATCTCTTTCAATATAGTCAGAAAAGGGTTCCTCCCATGGTCACACCAGCATTGGGACTCTATAATTTCATAGTCAAAATTACATCTTCCAAAAGTTTGCAAACACAAAATAAAATGAAACCCTACAGAGAAATGAAAGTTAGAGAGCTGTTTTGAAAGACAAAACATTATGAGATTCTTTGGATAGCCTTTCACTAAATAAAGCCTTTCGACTCTCCAATTCAGAAGCAAAGGATTGTTGAAAATATGGAAGCTTGAATAATAGCATGAATTGGATCTGGTTTTATGATGCTTTATGTTATGTGTTGTACCCTCATTTTGACTTTAGGGGTGTGACAATTTATGCCCTCATTTTTTTTGTGAATATGTGTAAAAATATTTATAAATGGTAATATAGACACTATTCATTAAAAAAAAAAATTATTTAAAAAGTGTAGATTCAATCAAATTACACACTAACAATATGCTAATTGAAAATATATTTTAGGAGTCAAAGTATCAAGTTAAAATTACATCATATTAAGATATTTTAAGTTGTGATTGTAAAATAAGGCACACACAACAAACAAGTATAGCTTTTTATAAAGTAGTCTAGGTATAATAATGACACAATAAGATGTATAGAATCCCCAAAGTGTAAAGAAAAAGTGTGTCACTTCGCTTCAATGTTTTTAAAAAATTTATGATATTATTAATGAATTCTTACAATGTACAAAAATGATAAAATATTAAAAATATATTTATGTTATAGATGATAAAGTGTAAAGTACATGGAAAATATATATTTTAAAAAAGAATCCAAAATATTTTGTAATGCAAGCTATGGTCTTTTGAAGTTCCCAAAACAATAACTATACAATAAAGCATTACAAATAATTAAATTTTTGGAAAACAAAGAATTTAAACAAACAAGCATATACATTATCATGGAGCACAAAAAATTGGCCAATATTAATAAATTTAAATAAAAAATGAGTACCAAAAGAGTGAGAAATTCTCGTCAAATGTTGAACCATAAAATTAAAAAAGGCCATTGGTGAAGTCTCTCTATCAAGTAAATAAAAAACCACTAAATATAGAAGAGAAACTAAATATAGAATATTTTAATCAAGAATCACAAAAGTTCCACCAAATTTAAAGATCATAATAGTTAAAAAGTTGACAATTTTGGAGGAATAAATAGAAATGGTTGAGTGCTAGTAAAGTTTGTATAACATTGCCAAAATTCCAATAATCATACAAGCTAGGAGAGGGAGAGGGAGAGGGCAGGAGGGAGGGAGGGAGGGAGGGAGAAGGAGAGGGAGAGAGAGGGAGGTGATTTAGATTAGAACTCTTGCATGGTTCCCAATGGGGCTAATATGATAGTACACCCCAAGTCAACCTCTTATAAAAGGAAAGGGTCCATAGGTTCCTAACCTCTCATCACCATATGATGGTAGTTTGCATGGGGGTATAATGTACCCCACCTCTTCTTACATGGTTTTTAATATTTAAAATAAAACTAAACATTGTGTTGTAAAAGTTCATTTTGTATTTTTTTTTGAAATATAATAAAATTATATAGGGATGATTTTTTTTTACAATGTTGTAAAATTATTAGGTTATGTAGTGTATACAAAATTATTCATTGCTTAATTCGAGAATAATTAATTGATAAATTGGACTTGATATCATCTTGATCTTGTAACACCCCTCCATTTGGCTCTTTGATCGGCAGTGTTTTCTTTGTAATGGTTGTGTTTGATTATGCTTTGACTTTGGAACTTGGTTGCTTTTGACCGCTATCTGTTAAACGATGTGAATGATATATTTTGATGTGATGTTATTTTACTCTGATATTACCTTTATGGCATGTTTTCGATTAACTTAGAAGATATTTTATTTAACGATGTTTTATGTTGTTGATCATGTTATTGATGTTAGATGCACGATTAGTGATATTGTATTGGTGAAGGGGAGGATTGTATCACTCACTTGTGAGTGCCCTACGATCTGAGATTTCTCTTCACAATGTGTTTGATCATATTATGTATATATGCTCGACATGCTCTTTGTTGCAGGTTGGTAGGTACATGACATTAATTCCACCTAGTTTCCGGTTTGAGCGTGTCCATTGACCAATGGGAATTGATTGGGAGATAGTAGCTAGGTTTTACGTGTCAAGTCATTATCCTAGTCCAGTGTGTCATCGGGTTGTAGTCGGGTTTGGTTGTTTCATGTTGCCCAGGTCACTTTGGTCTTTAATTAAATTCAAGTTATACTGGCTTGTGTTGTTAATCTGTGACTTAAATATATTTGGTTGTAATGCTAGGAATGTTATTTACTTTATTAATTAATTTAATTTAATTAATAAAATAATCTAATATTGGATTAGGTTTATTTTATTGATTAATTAAATTAATTGTGTGAATTAATTAAGCTATTCTTTCGAATTTAAAAGTGTTAAAGGATTTAAATTCCTTTGTTGAAAAGAAAATGTTAAAATGCATTAAAATCTATTTGAAATGGGTATTTTGTTTTAAATTATTTAGAAATAGAAATGTTTTCAATGCAATGACTTTGGGGTGGAAAAGATATATTTTTTAGAAATAGTTGACTATTTTGGGAAAGATATTTGTGAAGAAATTGAAATTGAATTGAATTAGAATTTGAAATTGTAATTGAAATTTAATTTGAATTGAAGTTTGAATTAGAAATTGGAAATTTGTTTTAAAATTTGAAAATGGGAATATCTTTCAAAAATGTTTTTTAAAAAATATATGGAGTGAGTGGGTCATCTTAGGGTTTGGCCAAATTTGGGAAAAAACCCCATGAAAAGAGATGAGACTCCACTTTGTGGACAATTTTTGCTTGGTTTGATTTTGGTGGAGAGCTTGGTGGTGGCTAAGATTTTGGAGTTGAAGGAGTGTTTGGATTCTCCATTGTTGAAAGCTTCAAATTGGGGAGAAAACACAAGGTTCCATCATTTCTTCCTTCTACTTCTTGCTTCATTTTGAATAAGATTTAAATGATTGAAAATGTAGTTTTAGATTCAATGAAAATCCATGGAAATGCTTTCAAATTTGCAAACTTGTAGATAGATTTGGGAAAATGAAACCAAACAAGAACTTACACCAAAAAAAAAGGATGAAAATCAAAGAAAACTCTATTTTAGAACTAGATTTTGAAACCCTTTTTATTGTTTTGGAAAATAATTTCTGTTCTTGCAATGGATTTGGATTACTTTCACAATTTGAGTTGGAAATTAAAATTTTGGTATATATATTTGTAAATATACCCATACATATCAATACATGGATATATTTACAAATATATATACAAATATATTTGTTATATTTGAAAAAATTTAGATTTTGGGAAAAACCCAGAAAAACCCTGTATTTTCGTTTCTGGAAAAAATGCAGTGAATAAAATAATATTTTATTTTTATGTTTGAGGGGAGGCAGGGGAGGCCAATCCCCCACCGCCACCCATTCGCCACCGCCGCCACGCCCATGGCGGACGGACTGTGTGCAGAGCACACAGCCTCGCCGCCCGTGGGTGACGAACGCTGTGTGCCGAGCACACATCCCCGCCGCCGTGGGAGGCGGACAATATGTGCAACGCACACAGGCCCACCGCCCATGGGGAGGCGGACGCTGTGTGCCGAGCACACAGCTCCGTTGCCATGGGGGACGAACTGTGTGCGGGGCACACAGGCCCGCCGCCCATGGGGAGGCTGGGCAATGCATGCGCCCTAATTAGGGCTTCTTTTTGGTTTAAAAGAAAATTCGTTTTCTTTTATGAAAAATATAAATTCATTTTTTTATTATTTTAATATTGTTTAATATTATATATATATGTAATATTTAAATAATATTTATTTATGTTTATATATATATATATATTATATATAAATACTTATGTATATATATATTATATACATTTAGTATGTATATGAATATATACAATGTATAAGTATATACAATTTTTATATATATACATTTCTTAAATAAAATTATTTAGTTTGGTTAAATTTTGGAATATCAAGGTGATTTAGATAATTTAATGATTATTTAAAAAGTTGAAAATCAAATATCTTTATTTAGAATTCCATTTTTGATTATTATGGATAATAAGGTATTAAAGTTTAATCAATTGGATTATAACGATAATATTTGTTATTTAAGACATTTAAATGATGATTAATTATTTTAAATAGGAATTGTTTTAAAATGATTATAGCAATAATATAGTTGAAATGGAATGGTCATTTTAATAAACAATGATATTTAAAAGAGATTATTTTAATCCTTAACCATGATTGAGCAAATAGAATTAAAATATTAAATTTAATTCCTTAATGGTGCCAGGTGAATATTAGATAATTTAATGATTATTGAAAGAGTTGATTTTATAAACAAATATCCTTACTTAGAGATTTCATTTCCAAATTATCATGAATAATTAGTAAACTTTAGAATATTAAATAATGTGTTAGAGGCATATATTTAAATGATGTTTTAATATTTAAAATAGGAATTTGAAATGATTATCCCATTTGTATAAGCGGAAGGGAAACTGATGAATAAACAAACGTTTCTTAATTAAAATATTGAAATTGATTAATTGTAGTTTGAGCAAGTAGATTTAATTATTGGTTTAAATTCTTTAATGTCGACAAGGTGTTTTAGATAATTAAATATATACTATTAAGTATATTTGTTTTGGAATATAATGGTATTCAAGTAGAGATAAGAATTAGTTGATTTATTTAATGCTAAATTGAAATAAAGGCAAATTGATTTGATCTAAATGTCTATTTTTCAAGATGTTTAATTATAGAATATGATTGCGGAACTGAGAGTAGATGATGAACTTATTAATTAATCTAAATGATTTATTAAACAAGTGGTTTTATTTATAGTATATGATCGTGAAACTTAGAGAGAACGATTGATTTTAATTTTAATCAGATGATTGCATTTATTAAAGTGTTTTGATTATGAATATAATTGTGAAATTTAGAGTTAATGAATGATTTATTTTAGTCAAAATGACTTTAATCATCATGATGCTTTGATTTTGAATTTAATTGTGAGCCTTAGAGTAAAATGATTGGTTTTTAAATATTTCCGTGGCGTGAAATGAAATTGGTGCATTGGATTTGAATACTTGCAAGAAATGAAAACTGTGATCGACTGGATTTAGGAAATCCGAACATTAGCTTATTTAACTGTCTGAAATGCTTGTAGTGATATAATGTTCATCCTCGATATTGTGGAACTAGAGTAAATGTTTTGGAATTCTTCCAGATAGAGGTTCGTTTATTTGTATGGGTTGTTATGTTAGTCAACTTTTGTTGTGTCGTGGAAAGTTTGTATAGTTATACCCTGTTGTTCTGCCTAGTTTTCACGAATGCGGATGGTGTGTGCCTCCTTGGGAATAGGAGAGGGTTATGTGGTTTGTACCTCCTTTGGAAGGAGTGCAGTTTGTATTATGTTTGCCTCTAGTGTTTGGAGAGGATTTTGACCTTGTTGCCTCCAATGTTTGGAGAGGGTCTTGACCTTGTTGCCTCCAGTGTTTGGAGTGAGTTTCTTGATTTGTTACCTCCTTAGATTGGTGAGGTCGTACTATCTAGTTACCTATTGTGGTTTTCACCGTGTGTGTTGTCTTAGAAGAGTGGCTTGCAATGGGGGCCGACACACAAAGTGGTGTCAGGGATAACCCTTTGCAAGTTGGTTAATTCAGTGATAACTAAATAAAATTTTAGAAGCTTAGGTTGCATCAAACATTAAATAAGATTAATTATGCCTCGCTCATGGACCCAAGGGCTTGTTTTAGACTTGGGATGAGATGAGAAGGCCTGGAATGGCAAGATCATCTATCTCGTCTTCACGAGAGGTATTTGATTCCGCATGAGTGAGCATGGGTGTCAGGATTTCGGTAGAGGCCACCAGGATAACCCATGGTGTGGGGGTCAGAGCCTAGGAAGATTCTCAGAGGATATCCCTTGACGAGCTATGTGATGACACTCTTCCTAAGTCAATAATTTGTACTTGGTATTTGTGACACTCTTGATCTATTCTATGTATGGAAACAATGTAACCTATGTCAGTGTTGTGGGAGTCGTACCTAGAATTGTGCGTATGACCATTCATTTCATTGAGATGTGTACTTGTATTTACTTCGTATCAGTTTTGTGTAGCCTGTGTCTAGTGGTAGATGGCCTTGTGTGGGAATTCCTTGTTACTATCTCCTAGCATGGAGGGAATGGGACCTTTGGGTTCCACGTGGTCGGGTGGCATGTGCTTCTTAATCCGTTGGTTCTTCTTCTTGTTCGTGTGGACGAGATTTCCAGTTGGAGAGCTCGTGAGATCCAGTTCCTTTCCTTGCTTTATTCTTTCAGTTGATCTTGTTTATTATTACCCTCATTTGTTATAGAGGTGGAATTTGTAATATGTAATCTTGATTATTGGATTTATCTCATTCGGGGAATGAGTGTTGTAATTATGTTGTAAACTATATTACTAGAATCATGTGGCATTTATTATTCCTTGATGTAAATTATTATGTATGGAATGTATGTGAACTTAATTGTTAAGTAAATTAAATGTGGTGGATTTAAATTCTTGTTTCTTGTTTGGGTTTTAAGTAATCTCAGTCTCGTAACCTTAGAGGTTGTTGGCAATGGATAGTGATCTTGCATGTTCTTTATACTTAAACAAGAAAAATAAAAATAGTACGTTTGAGTAGTAAATTGCAACTTCCTCTAGGGTTGTGTGTATGTGGGCATTACACATAGTATCGTGAGCCTGTGTTAAAACACCGGGTAGTCCGATTATGTTGGACCCATTATTTTGTAAGTTGTGTAGGTTTATACCTTTTGGGCACTATGACATTTTGGAAGACTCTCTTTTGGAAAAAGATTAAGCAATTAATTTATCCTTTGTCCGCATAACATCCCCAAATTGATGGTCACACCGAAGTGGTTAATAGAACTCTTGGAAACCTCTTAAGGTGCTTGACCAAGGAGTATGGTCAACAATGGGATCAATTGATTGGGCAAGATGAATATGCCTATAATGATACTATCAACAGATCAACAGGGAAGAGTCCCTTTGAAATTGTCTATGGACTACATCCTAGAGGTGTCTATGAGCTGAGAGAGTTGAAGGATGGAGTCAAGGGAAGTGGATATGCTGATGATTTTTCCTATGCAATGCGGGAGATTCATGATACAAATTTAAAAACATTGGTAGAAAAATACCTACGAAACATAAGACTAAGGTGGATGAGCATAGGAAAGCAGTTCAATTCAATGTTGAGACTTAGTGCATTTAACGTCTAGATCGCAGAAAGGAGTTCCTATAAAATTGCAAAATGAAGAGGATAGGTCCTTGTCCTATTTTTATGCAAATATGGAAACAATGCTTTCTGCTGTCCACCATTGTATTTATGGAATATCCCTCATTTTCAATGTTGCATCCGGTGCCTTTACAAAGGACTCACCACCAAACATGGATTAGACCCTCCATGAAGTCATCAAAGATGTGGAAGAGCTCAAACCGCCTCCACTACAGCCAAACAAGTCGACAAGATATTGGATACTAGGGTCTATAAGAGGATCACAAACCACGAATACAAAAAGAACATCCTCTGATTAAGAGGCATGATCAATCCGCGTTGATGTAGTGTGGATCAAGGAATCGTAATTCAAGAGTCGGGAATTGATTCAACTTGGCTCAATCCAAGGGTGGGATTGAAATTTTGTTTTAGAGGATGGTGAGCACCTAGGCTAAACTCCAGTTTGTTATGATCAAATTTTGGCTTGTACCTGACCTTAGCCAAGTCAGGGTATTAGTGTGTTTAATTTGGACCTTAGAAGGTCTTGTTTGTGTGTGGTGAGTTAGTCATTAGGACTAATGTCATCTTAGTTAATCATTGTTGTTAAATGTTGCTTTAATTAGCTTTAGACAGCTTATGTTAGAATGTAAAGCATTAAATGTGTTATAACCACATCCTTGTTGTTAAAAGATGCCAAGAGGCAGTTAAGATGTTGGTTGCTCAGAATCAAGGAGAGAGAGGTCCTAAGATTTAGGATCATGACATGATGATAAGTTGCAAGAATGTTGTAAAGCTGCATGGCAACATTTGTGGAATTGCATGTAGCTTAGTTATATTAGATTCCCTTGAAATTAGGAATGTGGGATTGATCACCATCCCTTGAAATGTGGCAAAGGCATCTAAGTAGAGGTGTGGCTCGTAGTGAGCAGTTAGATTGCATTGTAAGCAAGTTTTGGTGTGAAGGAATAAGGAATTTTCTGCATTTCCTGTGTTTACCCGTGTATCTTGAGAAACATAGTTATTAAAGGCACTGTACATACTGATTTAGCATTGTTTTTGAGTTCTTAGAATAGTTTTTGAGTACCTTTCATTTTGTGATCTAGTTGCTTAGTGTAGATTTGTTGTCTTGAATCCACAGTTTAGAGTCTAGAGGTTTGTAATTGTAGTTTTGAGCAGTCAGTCTTCTCATGGCTCCCCCATAAGATCTAACCACAGGATCTCCCTAAAATTAGATTGAAATGACAGGGGAGCCAATTACTTGTAAATATTTAACAGTAGGAAGTATAGGGAATGGAGCAAAGATTTGTAAAATCAAACCCTAGGCGAGCTAGGATAGTCCGGTTAGGAGTTTGATAGAGAAAGTTGGAAGAACTTAGGCAGGGGTTACAGGTACTGTATGGAGAAAGCATGGTATTAGGTAGGGTAAGACAATATCTCCACATGATAGAGGGATTGAAGCTTTGATCAATCCATTAGAAATAGATTTAAAGGAGAAAGCACTAAAACCCTAGGAATTAGGCCAATTAGCCCTTTTACCCTTGATTGTAGGAATCCACTGTACGGATGAGACAGGGGTCTGACACCCTATGAAACATTTAAAAGACTGAAAAGGGTGTCTGGAAGTGAATTTTATTTGATAGGTTGTTTGACAAGTTTAAGCAAAAAGGGTAGAAAAGTGACTGGTAAGGGCTACTAGAAATTAGGCCTCACCAAAGCAATTTCTTGAAAGCGGGTAGTGTGAAGATTGAACACTAACCAAAATGGATCCATTTGGATGTGAGATGCATGATGACAGTATCTCCAACTCCCCTGCAAGCAGTTCAAGTTTGGTAATGAGGTTGGCACTTAGATCCTTCTAAGTGTTGGAAGAAGATAGCAAAATCAAGAGGTGTTTGTCTTCCAAAGGTAAAGCACAAGTGGAAAACTCTTCGAGAAGAGTTGGAGCAGGGCTTGGTTAATCACCCAAGCTCAACAAGAACACATTGGTGTCAGGTTCCAGGAAGGAGACAGTGAGAAGGTCTTCTAGGAGTTTGTGCAAGCAACCTTTGGTTCTGCCATACCAATCGTCCTTAAGTGTGGCATTGACACCTGTGGTATGTTGTATCTTATGAGAAAATGTTTATGTATACATGAAGGTTTGTTTTAGTAGATTCAAACCTTGGGTAAAGGACCTACGTCCCCAAGTTGCATTCATAATTATGAAAAAGGTATAGTATAAATAGAAAAAAATAATTTTGCAGCAAATAAAAGTATAGAGAAAAGGGATTAGTGAAAAAATTGCATGTTAATGATAATTGCATAATAGGTGCATCTTGTTGGTGAGGCCTATAGTCCCAACATTATTGTTGAGTCTTAGGAGATCATATAGGTGTTAAATTACTGTACTCGAATTCAAAAATGCAAAAGTTAGATGAACATTGAAATGATAATGTTGCACACCTTGCCTTGAGTAAATGTTGTAATGATATTATATTAGGTATGGCTATATGATGATTCTCGATGATGTGTATTGGTACATAGGGCACTATGTATGTTAATCTATGGTTATGTGATTTGGAGATTTGGTGGTGGGATGCTTCACCATGTTGATTATATAGGTTGATAGTGTGCTTGGTTGTGTTGTGAATAGCACGGGTTGTTCTTTATGTTGAGGTGTGGAGTGGTTCAGTTTTAGAACCATTGATTATGTGTGATTTTATGGAGTTTGTACTAGTGGTGCTTGCAGGCTTCCAGGAGTAAGCCTGACCCTAGGGGGGGAGAATGTAACACCCCTTTGTTTTGGCTCTTTGATCAGCAGTGTTTTCTTTGTAATGGTTGTGTTTGATTATGCTTTGACTTTGGAACTTGGTTGCTTTTGACTGCTATTTGTTAAACGATGTGAATGATATATTTTGATGTGATGATTATTTTACTCTGATGTTACCTTTATGGCATGTTTTGGATTAATTTAGCAAATAACTGATTTAATGATGTTTTATGGCCGCTGATCATATTGATGTTAGATGCGCCGGGCTTAGTGATATTGTATTAAGAAGGGATGATCAACACCGTGGCTTGCGAAAGGCCCTAAGCAATTCTGAGATTTCTTCACGTGTTTGATCATATTATGTATATATGCACGTTCGACATGCTCTTTGTTGCAGGTTGGCAGGTACATGACATTGACTCCTCCTGGTTTCCAGGTTTGAGCGTGTCCATTGACCAACGGGAATTGATTGGGAGATAGTAGCTAGGTTTTATGTGTCAAGTCGTTACCCTAGTCGCAGTGTGTCGTTGGGTTGTAGTCGGGTTTGGTTGTTTCATGTTGCCCAGGTCACTTTGGTCTTTAATTAAATTCAAGTTATACTGGCTTGTGTTGTTAATCTGTGACTTAAATATATTTGGTTGTAATGCTACGAATGTTATTTACTTTATTAATTAATTTAATTTAATTAATAAAATAATCTAATATTGGATTAGGTTTATTTTATTGATTAATTAAATTAATTGTGTGAATTAATTAAGCTATTCTTTCGAATTTAAAAGTGTTAAAGGATTTAAATTCCTTTGTTGAAAAGAAAATGTTAAAATGCATTAAAATCTATTTGAAATGGGTATTTTGTTTTAAATTATTTAGAAATAGAAATGTTTTCAATGCAATGACTTTGGGGTGGAAAAGATATTTTGTTTAGAAATAGTTGACTATTTTGGGAAAGATATTTGTGAAGAAATTGAAATTGAATTGAATTAGAATTTGAAATTGAAATTGAAATTTAATTTGAATTGAAGTTTGAATTAGAAATTGGAAATTTGTTTTAAAATTTGAAAATGGGAATATCTTTAAAAATGTTTTTTAAAATATATGGAGTGAGTGGGTCATCTTAGGGTTTGGCCAAATTTGGGAAAAAACCCTATGAAAAGAGATGAGACTCCACTTTGTGGGAAATTTTTGCTTGGTTTGATTTTGGTGGAGAGCTTGGTGGTGGCTAAGATTTTGGAGTTGAAGGAGTGTTTGGATTCTCCATTGTTGAAAGCTTCAAATTGGGGAGAAAACACAAGGTTCCATCATTTCTTCCTTCTACTTCTTGCTTCATTTTGAATAAGATTTAAATGATTGAAAATGTAGTTTTAGATTCAATGAAAATCCATGGAAATGCTTTCAAATTTGCAAACTTGTAGATAGATTTGGGAAAAGGAAACCAAACAAGAATTTACACCAAGAAATAGGATGAAAATCAAAGAAAACTCTATTTTAGAACTAGATTTTGAAACCCTTTTTATTGTTTTGGAAAATAATTTATGTTCTTGCAATGGATTTGGATTATTTTCACAATTTGAGTTGGAAATTAAAATTTGGGTATATATATTTGTAAATATACCCA
>VDFB02230350.1:0-10892 GCA_007258455.2 Sequoia sempervirens | reverse complement strand
GAGAGATGATGCTATCAAACATTCTTGAACTTAAGAAATTTCCATGGAACAAATATGTACATATAATTGTAATTTACACAAAATGATTTACAACTATGTACAAGTTACTATAAGTTCTCATTTGAACATGTATAAGGTTACAAGTGAACTTGAAAACCATGGATATAATCTAAGTCAAAGATTCTGGTTCAACCCGCTCTTCAATAACATGTAGAATTTTTTGATGATCATCACTATCTAGTCTCCATTTTCTTCGGCCACATGCATGTGGAATTGCATGAAGATGTAGAGTGGTAGCAATTATTAAGTGACTATATTGATATACCATGTTATCAGGTTGATAGTCAACAAAATGAATCCCATGCTGAACAACTTTGACTTGTTTTAGATATGTCCCTTGCACTACAACATAACCTACATAGTAAACATGAACCTAAGGTAAGACATATGAACGTGTGCAACATTTTTGTGCTCAAGGTTTGTACAACATATATTTAATTTTTATAATGTATTGTGCACATGTGAATACAATGTATATAAAATTTTAAATTCAAACTCACCTATGGGAAATGACATTCCATCACTTGTTTAAGGTTTTGTTAGCTTATTCCTCTCTTATATGCAACACAATAAATAATAGCTAACAGCTTCGATGTTTCCAGGCTTTACTATGACTACAAAAACATCTCATGTACACCAAATTTACACAAATTTTTTTTAAAAAAATTAGAAATGTCTCTAAAGATCATTAACTGGATATATATAATATTTAAATTATTGAAAACTTACACATGTGTACCTTTTCTAACCAATCCTGAAATATGGTCATAATCAATTGAAATTAAAAGAATGTCTTCAAATCTTTCTTCCTCGTTTTCATCATATGTTTTTGAAACAACTAGTGGCAGGGTGCTTCCACAATAGTGGTTTACAATTTTTGGGAGATCCTAATTTTTGTTGAAATCACATACTTTTAGAAAATATAATGATTTAGACCTTGAAATGTTCCATTTAAAGGATTCCAATTGAAGAGGGTTTTATCAGACCACCTTAGATCAAGCCCCCTTTGTTAGAACCCTACTAGGTTTTAAACCACAATTCCTATAACAGAGTCTCCTTTACACCTATCAAAACTGATAAAAATCACTTTCTCGATTTACCTTTGGGGACTAAAATGAATTAATTTGTAAATTTATTTTTTTTATAAGTATGTAGTCCTTATTATAAGCTTCCAAAATAATTTTAGACAAAATTTAATTTTATTATTATATTTATTTTTATTCTTTTGAATGGTGGTTTTTTATCAAAAATCAAGCTCTTTGTTCTACACATGTTGAAAAAATAAATGCATTATAAAAAAATTGAAAAAATATGAGTGCACCAAATATTGAAGTCTGGATCCAACAAAAAAATAAAATGAATTTTGATACATATAAAAAGGTTATGCTGCTATATGGTCAAGAGACTATGTCTAAATTGTAATTGGTTTGACTTCAAACTTAGTTAAAGAAAAAAATATTCAATAAAAACTCTCTAACCAAGTGGAAGCACTAGATATCGGAGTTACAAATCTAAATTTGACAGAATTATAATTTTATCCTTCATGTAAAAAAAGTTGTGTTATATAGGGGGTGTCACTTTTTAAAAATGTTGTTTTCTGGAAAAAACTATTTTTGAGGGAGATAGAAAAAAGAAGTAATCTAATTCCAATTTTTTTTTAAAAATATATATTTAGAATCTACAAAAAAAATCATGAAAACTCTAGTTTGCATCATCTTCAAATTCCTCAGTGGTTTAGCTTTCTACTTATAGGTGTCCAAAGGAAGATTTGAATTAAAAAATTATTTCAATGTCTAGTTTGGCCAAAAATTGTGTTCACTCATTGTGGGGATCACCCGACACCGTGATCCCAGATGCATCAACATATCCAAGTTCTTGATTGTTGCATGCATAATCAGAAGTTTCCCCAATGCACTCCAAGTAAAAACAAGAGTAATCCTTTGTGTCTACTATCCATCCATGCTTAATTTTTCATCCAACTCCTTAACACAATGCAAAGATCTTGTTTTTTCTACCCTCTTGCATCCATGCATTGATCTTCTATCCACACCTAGATACATATGTACAAAAAAAAACTTATGTGAAAAAATATGTACACACACACACACACACACATATATATATATTAAATTTAAATAAATTCAAATTTTTTATTTAATATAATTTATACATACCCAATATCTCCCAAAACACTCTATGTGGAATGTGTTTGTTTGTTTTTGAAGATGTGCTGACCACATTTGATGCAAAGTGTTTCTTACACCATTCAACAACATCATGTGCATTGTCTAGACAATCTTCTAGATAACTCATTTGATGCTTTCTTAAAGCTCGTTTGATGCAAGCTCCTGCTCCATCATGCTCACCCTTTCCATGCCCACTCTCAAAAAAACTCCAAACATGTGGTATTTTGTAGATTTTATGATATCTACAAAGTTCATAGAATGGCCATGAAGATTTGAATTATGTTGCACATCCATCTGACCATACAAAATGATTTTCAAATTTTACACCCTTGCTTCTCAAATTCTCAAAAAAATATTGTAAAGCAATGTTGACAAAAAGTGTGTCATGCTCTTTATCATCACTAATATAAAAGTGCTATTATTTTTTAATGGCTCGTTCTTCATCTGTACTCTCACAACCATCCAATTCTGATTGTGCATGTCGATAACACACATGAACTATAATAGTGATTTGCTTTGAAAATTAATACTCTGATTGAATCTCCTTTGATGCCAGCGAGTAATTTTCTGCAAGTCAATCTTACCGAGTAGAACTGCCCCATACGGGAAAGCATCTCCTCAATGTTTGGAATTGTTGTGCTTGCCACTTAGCAAAAAGGAATGATGTATGTATGGTCAGATCAATTTTCAAAATCTTCCATAAATTTCCAATGGGAATCTCTTCTCTTCTACATAGTTCAAACTTGTGGATTCTTCCCAAAATTTGTTTGCAACTTTACATACTTGTACCTGTGTTAGTAAAATATGTGAATAACTAATAAACCACACTTGATCAATGAAACATTACATCAAAGAGAATCCAAATAACAATCTATGAGAAATTGAAACAAAAAAATCTCTAAAAGTAGTACTTACCTCTTGCAATTTACTGTCTTTATTAGGTCAGTATCCTCAATTCTTGAAGCAAATTTAGCCAAATTTCCACATGTCTCACAAATTCCTTTTATGCAATTTATTTGAGGTCCATTTTCATGATCACATAATATAGACTTTATGAACAAACTTGCTTGTTTAGGAGGTGCATTTTGAAACCCACATCTTTCTCCTCTCTCTTTCAAAACACTTGATAGTAGAGATCAAATTCAATATGATAACAACAACAAGTTTCAAAAAACTTGTTTATCTTCACATAATATGGCTTTAACCTTTGAAACATTGTTTTCCCAATCTTTATATGAGGATATGCATTACAAAAGTTCATATAAATCTCAAATTGTGTTATGTCTAGCCAATGTTTGATATGATTTTCATAAATACTAGGTCCAATCCCGTGTCTCATAACATCTCTATTAATTGAAGATGGACGAGTCTAATCATGCCAAAAACCCGAGACCAAGTTCCTAACAACATCTTCAATCCTGTCAGAACGGCGAGCTCTACACATAATTTCCCAATTTCCTTCTAAACTCTCATCCATAAACTTTCTCTTTTTCTCATATTTTATCCATGTGGTTCTACTATAACCAATTTCAGTTGAAAGTGCAAACATTTTTCTTTTTCTTACTATATCTTGATGTACAATAGATGTCAACATCACCCTTCTTTGAGTGGCCTTATCCACTGATCGAGATCCTTTCCCAATGGAATATAAACCCTTTTTAACATTTTTAACAACATCCTTTTGTAATCCCATGTGTTTCTTCTTATTTGATGTTGAATTACACCCAAAAATTGTAATGACTCTTTGAGCTCATCACGAAGAAGTAAACGTGATAACAATTGGGTTTTTTCAAGTGTATCAAGATGATTCAAATGATGATTGATCATTCCATTTACAGATTTAGTCATTGACCTCTTTCTCTTATTATAAGGCTGGTTGGCATAATATTTCAATTTCTCCATATCCATTTCAAGTAAATGATCTAAATTTCTATGAGAATTTTTTTTCCCAACCTTCTTAGCTAGTTTTATATGCTCATCCATACAAGTAAGAGGAAGTGATCCCGACCCATCTCCAACATGCATTGTTTGAACTTGTGCCTCCTCCCTATCTTCAAGGACCATGCATTCTTGAGCGGATTCATTTGATCCAATGTCTAGATTTGGCTCGACTTGAGCATGAAAATTTTCTACTTGTTTAGCCCTTCCTACACATGTGTCACAAAATATTTTGCAAACAAAAGTGATAGATGATGTCATATAAGTGAATTTTATGTATGCAAGCAAACAAATTGATAAAACATGTTGCTATAAGTGAGAAGTTTGTGCTAGTTTTATATTCTCATCCAGACCAATAGAAGGAAGTGATATTGACCCATCTTCAACAAGCATTGTTTGAACTTGGGTCCCGTCCCTAACTTCAAGGTCCATGTGTTCTTCAATGGATTTGTTTGATCCAATTTCTAGATTTGGCTTCATTCCAGCTTGAAGAATCCCTAGAGCATAAAACATAAAAATAATTTGAGAACATTGAAGTGATGAAAATAAAAGACCAAAGACACAAAACACAAATATTGAAACAAAAATAATTGGCTTAAGGAATTGGAGACACATCTAAAACATTTGCAACTCAGACTAAGATGACTTGAAGACATTTAAAAGTATTTACAAATATTCTGAAGTGCAATGATGGTTAGAAACCTTCAAAGTAAAGTCCTAAACACACATCCTGAGAGTGAGAGAGAGAAGAAACAAGCATGTGTACCTTTTTTATTTCTATGATAATTTTCCAAGTTTTGTTCACACCTCTTTTGTTCTTCTTCTTTTGACAATTTTCATTGAGTCGCATTTTTTCTTTTTCTTTGTTGTCCTATTTTCTTCTTCAAATTAAATATGTCTCCAAAAAATTCCTACCAACTTAGTTAAATTGAATCCTTCAAAAATTTTCCTTGATTGATAAAATGAAAGTTTTCAAGCCTTTAATATTTGCCTCCTGATAAATGTGCAAAAACTTCTTCTCCAAAATCTGCCCTCCAAGTGATATAAATGAGAATTAATCTTGCAATTTAATATCCAGAATAATGAAAAATAAGCTTCTATTTATATGCATATGGGATGGGAAAAAATTATTCTAGTGTATATGGAATAACTAGATCCTAGTTTAAATGAATCAAGTAGTAAACAAACAAGTTATTTCATTATGGAGTTTGTTGTTATTTAATTCATAGGTATGAACAACATATCTAGTAATTTTAGAATTTTGTTAAAGCTGTCAAAAAAAGTATTAGAGGCAGTATACTTGAATTGAATTCTTTTCTTAATTATATTTGAATTGAATTTCAAGTTAGTTGTCAAAATGTATAATAGAGGTATAATTTTTCTTAATTAAATTTTATTAATTATATTTGAATTGAATTTCAAGTTACTTGTCAAAAACGTGAGCAATAGCTCAATATAATTTGAATTGAATTTTCTTAATTATATTTGAATTTAATTTCAAGTTACTTGTCAAAAATATTATATCTTGTTCTCAACTCAATGGTTCATATTGCTTAAGTCATTTTTTAAAAAATATTTATTGTGATCAACATGAATAAACTTAATTATAAAGTGGCATTGATTTCCCTAAAATTCTACTAGAGATCAAATGTATATTGAATATAAGGAATTGTAAGTTGTAAGATATCATAACATAAGAAAATATGTATGTATATTAAATATTTAAAGCAAATGCATAAATATATTATGTGTAAACATGTTTAAACCATAAGCAAACACATGTACATATATGTAAAGGGATTCAATACATATAAACATAACACATTATAAACAAAGAGGAAAATGTATGTATATATCATATAAGAAAATATATGTACATATCATATAAGAAAAATGTAAATTAAAGATCATAAAATGTCAAATACTAAAGATCAACAAATAAGCAAATGTATGTATACATATAAGCAAATGTAAGTTAGAGATCATCAAATATCAAATACTATTAAATATCATCATACAATCAAATACATGTGGTAAAGATCATAAATCTAGAGTGCATGGCCTAATATGAATGCCTACTCCTAAAAGAATGGCCATCTAAATGAGAACGGTCCTACTTTGATGGATGTACTGAGCCTTGCAAATAAAATTGTGTACAAGATGTGTTAAATACATATAATTTATATTAAATAAATTTTATGAAAGTTATTTTTAAATGAAATTGTATTTTTAAATATCAATCTAGATCTATGCACACATAAATATATTTCATGTACATATACACATGTGATTCTATAAAAATGTAAAACTCACATGTCTACTAACAGCAGATTCATCCATAGAGTCACATCAATCATGCACACGATCTGGACCAAGGCTAGGAGTGATATGAGGTATGTCCACTTGTAACAATATATATACACATATATATCAACTTACATGAATATCTAGTTAAAAAAAAATTAAAAATAATGAAAAAAGAATTGAAACATGAAAATGCACAAATACATGTGCATCATCTGATATCAGATGACCTAAGTCCTCTAAAACGGTCGCCTCCACCATATCCACCAAATGATCAAGCAATGAATCAACATTTGCATCAATATGATCTATCCCATGTTGTGCCATAAATGATGAATGTAGAGGACTATGAAGGTGAGATGGCATCGGTGATGATGAACCATAACCAATCAACATATCAGTAAAACCCATAGTTTGTGTAGCTACTGTATGAACTATAGGTGGATCTTGATGCACACTAGTGCTCGACTGAGAGTGATGGGATCCTGGAACTAAATGACCTCTACATCTCAAATGATCTCTAACATTATCTATACCGATCCCATTATCTGATGCAATGTGGACATATGCCTCCAATAGGTCCTCAGCCAAACAATGCAGAGTCATGCGTGCCATATCTCCTGTAAGTGCATCAAGCTATGTAGGAGTAGGGATGTCAACCATTGTAAAAGGATCCATGGTGGTCCACTGTGCTAAAAATGGTGTGGATCGAGAATGTTTGGACATCAAATACTGACCTACATGATCATTAGATATCCTAGTGGTGGTAGTTGCAATGTCACCTACAATGTCAATTGTGTCCTTTTGGGAAGCAACGACAACCTCATATGTTATGGGGGCTAGAGCTGGGGTGAGAGCAGGAGACCAATCACCAACCAATACCCTAAACACTGGGGGTGGTCTATCTACTCGATGATAGGTAGGCCTATCAACAATCCTACCATGCCCCTGACCAACATATGGTGGAATGTCCAGGTAGTTAACTTTGAGGCCCAAATGGACCTCAACATACAACTGCTAAACAAAATACAATAGAATCTAGTCATTGTTTGGGTATAAACCATGTGTTGTGAGAAATCATGAGTAGATCAATGAGGCCATAACATGATCGACACATCTAGTGACCTGGTATCCCCTAACCTTACACATATTTTGATAAAATGGAAAACAAGTGGCTTTTATCATTTCTTTGGTGACACTATTTTGTATTTGTTTAAGGGGAACATCACCATGTACTTCTTCCCACATGTGAGAAAGAATAGCAGTCACTCTATCTGGGGAATATGCACTAGTCCTCTCAAGTTCATCTTTTAGTTTTTCTAGACTATGCAATATTAACATGCATGGTTCACTATATATCCCTAGGTTTGCACCCTGTGCTAATGAATCTCTTAATTTTTTTATCTCATTACTAGTATTTGCAAACAAAGATTCTAGCACAGGTGAAACATGATCTACATTTTCCATGTTATATATATACAAAAAGCAATGATACTTTGGTAAATAATATATCTAGATAAAGAGAATACAAATCTAAAATAGTTTTAATAATTCATCTACTCATCAATACTATTTTCATGCTATTAACAATTTAAAAGGTGGAAGACAAGCTATAATCAATAACATAGCATCCTTAAATGGTTCAAATTTTAAGTGAAACGATGAAAGAAAGAATAAGAATACAAAGATTAGTATAAAATTATTTGAAAATAATTGGGGATAAAAATATTTAATCTAATAGTTTTAACATAAATGAACTTCAAAATAGGATTATGTAAAGTGAAAAAAGTTCTATTGCCTTCATTGAATCTAAATTTATCTAGTTAAGATATTTCTAAAATTAAGAATTCACATTAGAATATCAATATTCCATAAGAATATCATAAAGAGAACAAATTTAATGGAAGATAATATAAAATCCTCCATATGAGGTTGAATTTAATCATTACATTATGAGTGAATCATCTCAATTATATAGCCAAGAACATCAAAATTATAGATTGGAAAGCAAAATAATCAGACATTTATCATATTTTTTATATGTATAAAGTTTAGATACCATCAAGACGAATTTAAACTTATAGATTGCATAAAGCTATAAATTGAGATGATAAAACTAACTTATTAAGGAATAAAATCTAATGAAAGTTTGACTTCATATTGCATACTTTTTATAAATATCTCACTAATCCAACCATACATTTATATATGTTAAAAAATATATAATTGTTATGCCCATAATTTTCACTATATCTTGGCGTGGATCTCCTTCAGCTAGATCAATTAAAAATTACTTGTAATGTTGGAAAATGGATTTAATATCATTAGAGCTATCATGGAACTACCTCTCTTGATCAACAATAGATATTATCCACTCTCGAGAATGTAAATATGTTCGAGATAACTAAAAATAATTTGTATCCCTTATATCCTTTCATCCAATGTAGCCTATCTCTTAATTGAGATCCTCTACCACAATTTAGTTCAAATCTTCTAAGTTTTATATCAATGAAAGCAACCACTCATTGTAGAAAAGTTATTAGTAAGTGCTAAAGCTAAAACAAGTTTTTTTTTTCTATTTAGATCCATATTTTTTTTCCATTCTAGATCTCTTTCTAGCCATATTCTTATTGTAAGATCATAGTAAGGTAGTGCGATAGATTTAATCGCATCATTCCACAATTGTATCCACTTACCATTTTGATGATATCTAGGAACATCAACCAAAGGGATATTAGGGAAGCAAGGTGATCAATTTGATTGAGGTGGGAAGTGTTGAGCTTGAAGGGATAGGTGTGGAGTATGAGGGAATAAGAAGTTTAGAAAGTTTAAAGGTGGGGTGATAATGAGATATGTTTTAATAGAATCTACTTAAATAAGGGTGTTTTGTGGGGAGGGGACAATGGAAAGAGAAATAACTAAGTTTTAATCTATCGATACAACTAAGTTTCCCTTAGTTCACCATCTCTTTAGTTGGTCCAAGTGAACTAGTGATGAGTATAAGAATATTTTTTGTCTAAAATGGGATCTAAACCCCTCATGGTATTTCTAGTTAGGATGTAGGAATTCAATTATTTTTTAGAGAGTTTATGAGAACTAAACCAATTTGTATCTTGGTTTTTTCCACCATATCATATTCACCTCCTTGTAGCCATTTAGTCATTGGGAGGGCATAAAAATCCATTCCCACAATTTAACTTGAATGGGGAGTCGTAGGCATACAATAAAAGAAAAAAATGAATAGGTATTCCCTTGGATTAGTAGTAAGCACTGGCATAATTTTTTGGGATCCCACTCCTCAATAGATGATAAACTTAGCCAAGTATTGGAAGGTGGATGACCTTGCATCCTAATATTTTGATTTATTATTTTGTCTCATATTGGAAATGAGGCATCTCACTTTGTGTTGGTAGTTATTTGTCATTTGTTGAATGCTTCAAGGGAGGTGTCTAAGATGTTCTAAATGCATATAATATTATTATAGCTTTATAAGATGAAACCCTAGATTAAGACATATTCGTATGACATTTAAGAGCATGACTATAGAATATTTATAGTAAAGTATCGACCAACATTATGAAAAATCATAAGAAATCTTTTAAGAAATAGCAACTATGTCAAGGAAAAAGATGTGGACATTTACAAGAAATTTTTTTTTTAAGCAAAAGTGGGAGACCACTTATAATTTTATTTATATATAATATTTTACATATAGTTGGTTCAAGCGGACATACTAGCAGGAAAGAACTAGCAAGAAAACCCCCAGTTGCAGTTCGAGTAGCAAATTTTACAAAATATCAAAAAGACCAGTGAGGTCCTAGTACAAATGACCAATTGTCTGATTACAATGTTACAAAAGCACATTGGTTGAATACATTAGTACATATGAACATTCTCTTATGCACCCAAAATACCCAAAAGAAGACATCATACTAGATATACTCGTGACCTGAATACATAACACAATGGAGATTACAAAAACTTACTAAACATAAGACTGATAAGCTAGGAAACCACTTTCAAAAAGATGCAGATTTTCCACCAACATGATGAAAGCCATTAACCAAGTTTTCTTTTATTTCCATTTGTTTACTTTTGTGTTGGAAATCATGCTCAAATGAAGGTTTTGATTTGTTTTAATATCAGGCACATAACGATAACAAAATTTCTTTTTGGATGAAGATGAAAGTTGCAAATCATGAATGCAAACATGACTTCTCAAGAAATAAATGGCATGATATTTTCTTTTCAAATCATCAATCTCCTCCATGGAAATGGAAGATCTGTATCTATTTAGAACTTGGTAGAGATGTGAAGAAGTGTCATGCATTGTGGATAATAACATGCCTTGGAATATGTGAACATAGGTCTCTTCTTATGAAACAAAACCTTCTTTGAATAATT
>VDFB02230349.1:0-14886 GCA_007258455.2 Sequoia sempervirens | reverse complement strand
TAAAGAGTGAAGGAAGCATTAGCCGGTTCTAAATGTGTTAAGGGGTGGATTACTAAAGTGCTTGTGAGATGCACATGCTTTATTTCAATGCATATGTTATAATTTTGAGGGAAAAGCTACTTGACAGTTAACGAAAAGGACGACGACCATTTTTGAAGGAGCAGGATCTCTGATGAGAAGGATCAATGGTTGTCCGCCATCCCGCGATGGTAAATCGAGGGATTGCGGTATTGCGGGCAACTGCCACGTGGTTCTCATTTGTGGCGTATGGCATGGTGGGCCCCTTATTGCCATGTTGGCAATTATGTCAGCCAATTTTGAAGGTGGCCATCGATGATTTGATCAAACTGGAGGATCAACGGTTCAAATTTAAATTTGTATCAAATGTGGTTGGAGCCGTTTGTGCAGCCCGCAAATGAGCTTTAATGGCAGATGAGACATTTATTGGCGAGATTTGATTGACATAAAATCAATTTTCCTACCTCATTTGTATCACAAAGCATCCAATTATTTCGTGAAAACAATTTCAGATCCAAAGGTGAAATTGCAAGCCACTGCAGCCAGAATTTGGAGTTTATGCGAAAAGAGCCGTAAGTTTACTTTTTGTGCCCCCCAGTCATTCTACACCTAAATTGGGAAAGGGGTTTGCTATGCTTGTCATTGAGCTTATTGAAATCTCTTGTTAAGGCTATAGTTTAATCATAAATTGTGAGGAATTACAGTTTTTTATTCTATAGTTTCCTATCTCTGCTTAGTCCTAGCCAATTGAAGTGTAACATTGTAACGAAGCCCTAGTTTGTCCAAGATGGCACCAACCAAGCAATACTCTGGCCACATTGAATATTTGAAAAGAAACTTGTATGATGATTTCTTGGATCAATTTCTGTTATCAACGAATGATAGAAGGAAAGGTGTACTGTTGATGCAAGGGAAAATCCTAGGGGAGGGGTTAGTGTGTAATTATTCCAACATTGCCGATGCTAGGGTTCCTCTCACCGGCTTAGAAATGTTCAGATTGTGGTATGGATAGAGGAATTTTTCTCACCCTTTTTCAAATGGATGGATGTATGACATGGGGAAGCTGGTTGTACCAAATGTATTCCTTGATGTGGACTTACTTAGGGAAGTGGCTACAAGATATGACCCCATCACACGGGTAATTAGGGATAATGATGGAGGGGTGCTATTAGAAATTAACAGAGATGATATCCAATAGATTTTTAATTTGAGTGAGCCAAGTGAAGACTTGGTTCCTATCGATCTTGAGGAAATGAAGCAGGAGTATGCGAAGCTAAAATCTCTTTTTAGGGCTAATCTACTTCCATCTCATCTGGTTAGGGTAGGAGGTTCACAATTTCATATCAGCCCTAGTGATAAGGAACCTTTCAAATTGAATTGTTTTGCAAACCCTTTCCTGGCCACTTTCTATTCATTATGTTAGCTTTTGGGTTTCAGTCCTGGTGCGGTAATGCCTATTACGTACATGTTCATGGGGGTGCAAATACAACACCCTAACTTCTCTATGACATATGACTTTTCTTCTTTCTTGGCTGAAAGGATACATGGAGGGCTATCGAAGCTGCAGAAAAATGATACTGGTACTCAATTCTTTTGGTATTCTATGTTGATGCATATGTTTCTGTTTAGGAATGCTGATTTCTTTTCAGATAAGATGAAATTAAGGCAATCAGTTGATGGAGAAAGATTGCCAGTACAGATATGGGCTGCAGATTTATCTTGTAATAAAGAAAGCACCTGTTATGTGTAATTTGATAATTATTTTGCTTCTAGATTAAGGGCTAGGTTGATGGTGAATGTACCTAGGATCCCTGAGGAAGTACATGATTTCCTTAGGCCAAAGGGGAGGAAGCCAGAATTGAGGGTTTTACATAACTGGGGTGACATTATCCCATACCCAGTCAACACTATCTTGAGAGTATATGGATTTCAGGGAGCCCCTCACATACTACCATACAATGTGCCACCAAGAATAGGGTTTGTAGAAGTTATGTGGCAGATGGGTTGTATTCATGAAGACAACCTTACTGGAAGGGGAAAGGGAACATTCTTCCCTGATTATACAGTGGTGTCTGACTTTTTATTTTCAAAGGGAGGCTGAACACATTTTGATAAATTCTTTGTTGATTACCATTTGAGATGTGGTCCAAGGAGACAACATGATCTTGAGGGTTTCTTTACTCTTTTCAGACAAAAAATAAAAGCTAAAAAATTTGCACATGAGTTCAACTTCCCTGAGGACCTGATTAGAAATGAATTTGATCTAAATAAGCAGGAGTTGAACAAGGAGAAATGGATAGCTTATAGTAAGCTACTAGATGTTGTGCATGAGATGGATCCGAAGTATGATCCACTATTGGAGTTCAGTCCATTCCATAAGAAAATTGATTTTCTAATGAAGAACTTCAAGGAGATTATGGAAACCTTGAGAACTAAAAAGATAAATTTAAGGCTAAGTCTGGGTATGCAAGAACAAAGTGTTGGGCCAATTGAAACACGGTTAGTATACAAGCCTATAGAAAAGTGACCCATCTATAGAAGAAAAAAGGATAGTAGTAGTGATGAGGAAGAAGTAGTTAGGAAGGGGAAGCAAATAATGAAGGCGCCTCCATGACCAGGTCCAAAATTCAAAGTACCTGGGGCAGTTAAGATCATTGATTTAAAGTTGTCACCAAAAGATAGTCCCCCATCACCACCATCTGAGCCAAGCCCTAAGAGGTAGAGAACCGATCACCCACATGAGGATCTGACAAATGAAATTATTGTTACTGATCAAGACATGCAGGTTGGTATGCTTTCCCTTCCTAGGTCAGCTGAATTGGTTTTGTCTGATTTAGATATGAAAGGAAAAAGTGTGCAAGATGCAAGAATGGAAGCATGCAAGGAATTTTTAGATGACAACACATTTGTGAAAACTCCTATATTCTTGCAATTGGCATGGAGAATAAAATTTGAAGAGTATCAAGATAAATGCAGGGAGAGAAGGGAACTAAGGCCTGACAAGTCAGACCAGGAGAATGATGAAGTAAAAGCTGAATTGATGGAAGAGTTCAAGAACATCACTCCTGAAGAAGGAAGACAACTGGTGAGTCAGGCTGGTGTATTGATTTTTCCTGAGTGGGATATTGCAGATGCCATAGCTTTTAATGCTATTATGAAGTCCAAGAATCCTTTTCAAGATTCTGAGGAAGAGGTTAAGGCAACATTGCAAAACTCTGCCTTCAGTGAAGAATATGAGACCTTGGCAATTTGGGCATTGGCTCCACAAGGGAGAAAACCAGATATTGCTGATATTAATCCAAATTTCAGAGGAGGATTAATAATAAAGAGAGCTTCAGAGACTTCAACCACCAAGGCCACTAATTTAACTGTAAATGTGGCCAAATTGGCCCAAAGGATTGTTAAAAGGGAGGAGGCTGAAAGGAAGAGCCTAATGGAGAAGTATAACATTTTGATTGAAGAATATAGTAAAATGCAACAGAGGAATGTTGAATTGCAAACTGAAGTGGAAAGGTTCAGATATAGACAGATTGGGGAAACATCAAATGCTCCAGGAACCAATACATTACCTCCCACAGTAGGGTCAATGCCTCCTACTTCTCCAAATGTTTCCACACCAGGGTCTCCCATTCAGAATCCTGCTCTCACCCCTCCTCTAGAACAAATTGATGAAGAAATTAAGTGCTCTGTTGATCCAATGAAGAGGCAGCTCATACAAAAAATTGATCAATTACAGACATCATTAAGGATAACAGAGGAGGGATTTATTTCAAAGGAAAAGGAGATTGTTACTACTGTTTTGGGGCACTTAAATGAAGGGGTAGATAGTAAATTTCAATCTGTACATTCTTTATATTCTTTGATGTTGGAAGCAATAAAGAATATTGATAGGGATCAGGAGGTAGTGGTACAAAGGTAAATGAGGTGATTAATTTTAATAGGCCTACTGATGAAGAATACCAGAAGTGGGTAGCCAAGTATTTGAATGATGATGAGTAAAAGAGAGTGGACTATGGACAGGTGGCAAATCTGATGCTGTAGTTACAATAGTCCCAGTTTTGTATTGATGACTTTCTCGGTATGGGTTTCTTGTGGTTTTTGAATCGCATCAACTATCCTTAGTTGACATTATGAACATGAATATGCTCCAGGATGATTGCAATTGTAACAATTTTTGGAATATCATCAGGTGCTCTAATCGGCTGGTGACATGTGTACTTTCTAGCCTAAAGCTTGTTTGCTCCTTCATTTTTCTATAAGAAGGATTTCAACACCAAAAGTACGGGTTAGCAAGTTAGATAATTTTGATTGAGTCTAGGCGAAGTTGCAGAGCTGATTGTAAAGATCAATGGTTTTAGAGAGAAATTCAATTTAGGTTCTGAGTCACTCTATGATAGGTTTTAAGTTCATGAGGATTTAATGTTGTATAATAGTATTAGCATTTGAATCAAAATGATAATTTCAAGCTCGTCTCTCTCCATTATATGTGCATATTTGAACTTTGAATAAAATAACTAAGGGTTGTTTCATTCAGCTCACTGTTGTAGTGTGTATGATTCTATTTTACCTTTAATTCAAGGAATTAATTAATATGCTTGAATGGGATTATAAGCAGATATGTTCTGCATATCCGATGGTTTTAGAGAAATGCAATTTAGGTTTTGAGTCATTATGTAACAGGTTTTGAGTTCATAGATATTTAATGTTGTATAACAGTACTAACATTTGAGTTGAAATAAAAATTTGAGCTCATGTCTCTCCATTGTACATGCATATCTGAACTTTGAATGAAATAACTAAGGGTTGTTTTATCCATCTCACTGTTGTGGTGTGTATGATTCTATTTTAGCTTTAATTCAAGGAATTAATCAAAATGCTTGAATGGGATTATAGGCGATATGTGTTGTATAAGGATTTGATAAGTAGTCCTGGGTTAGAATGCATACTGATGAAATTGTAATGCAATATTGTCAGGGATCTTATATGTGATGTATTAAATCTGTTATAAACCTTTACATGCTTATGAATTTGACTCCTGCAATGGATATATGGCAATCGACTAAGTTGTAATTTACATAGTGTAGTTCGTGATTTTATTTGTCTTGCCTAGAGCTTGCTACAAATTGCAAATCATTGATTATCTTATACAATGGAGTGTGTTTAGTTATCTCACGCTCCAGATAGTTGATCTTGTCTATGAACAGCCAATTCTAGTTGATATTATCTTATCGTGTTGAGCTATTAAGTGAGATCATCTGCTATTGTTAATGTTGTTTATAATAATGGTGCAGAGGTTGTAAACACATTAAGGGATTACCCTCCCAGGTCTTGTAGAGCTTGAAGTGTAGGAGGCTTTTAAAGTCCTCATCAGTTGGTCTAGGTCCTTCGAGCTTCCTTTGATTGGAATTGTCAATTCCATAGGTATATTAGAAGACAAACCTCGCTTACATTGTAAAAGAACCAACATGTAATACACGTGAACCACTGAACAACCACCTCTACAACTGAATTTTTAATCTCTTATGATCACATGAAACATAAAACACACTAATTTCAAGGTTTTTAACATCACTATTCAAATGTTTTAATTTTTTGACCTTTCAAACATTAAAAAGTACATCATTAAATTAATTATGTAATGGCATAAAAATTAAAAACATCATGAATTAATTATGTAACCACATAAGTCAAATATAATTCTATCAAGAAATTAATATCAAATAGATAATATAATTGCATAACTTATACATTTCAATGTCATTAATCTTCTTCATCCAACTATTTATCTATATCATCCGATCCATATTCAACATTGTAAGGATTGGCCATATCATCATCATCGTCATTGATATCAGTTTCAATAATATCATCATCTACATGGATATCATTACCTGCGAACATAACTCCTTACATCACGGACGAATTCTCCTTCTTCTTTCAACATTTCCACAAACGACATCATCAATCTCAACCGCTGATCCCCACATCAATACCTACATCATCTTCTAGTTCTTCAAGATTCTTCTTCCCACCACATTATACTTTATCGCCTTCCTCTGGATCATGTCTAACAACAAATGACCAAACGGGCTTTACTTTGGAACCTTTGAGAAAATACACCGCTTTCATTGGCTTGAAGAACATAGGGCTCATTTGGCCAGTTTATCAACCTTGTATTATGGTAAATCCATTATCATGTTCAATAATAGCTCTCTCAAGATCATTTTCATTCAATCAGAAGCCTGCACTATAGGACGCATTTTAACAAAATTACACCCAAGGGACTTAAAGTTATACCAAGTATATCATCATCCAAAATCCCATAGTATCACCTTCTCGACTTCAGATGTATATGTCGCCTCTAGATGAAACATTAGTCACCAAAGACTGCAGCTTATACTGTGATCGCGCAAGTTTCATGTCATCCAAATACATTTTGATTCAAATTTATAGACCAATGCACCAGTTCGTGGAGCTTCACTCTGCAATATGTCAAACATGTAAAAATTATTGCACATCGTCATTTCGGATAAACATATTTATTCTTGGTGGAATGTATACAAAGAAAACAATCTCAAGATACATATACATCAATATACTTGAAAATAATTAAATAATATGGGTGATTAATATATTTATATGTACCTGTTTATCTCTTAAACCATATGCTAAATCAATTTCCTTTTGTGTAACATTAGAATCTCCATTACTTATGAGCTTTTAACCAATGAAGCTACACCTTCCCATGTTAATGTGCGACCAGATTTTTGACATCGTTCAATCCATACCGTCATCCAATCAAGATTGTTGGTGACATACAAATGTAGTGCATCCTACTCCTGACCAACTGTACCAAAAAAAATTGAAATTCACAAATGACGTATAATTAATTAAATACCACAGTATGACCTTAATTTATAATTGATGTATATTGAAGATTAAAAATTAAATAAGTACAATATATATAAAAATTATATGTAAAATGTATTCCACTAATCTCCATGACCATCTTATAATTAATTCTCACTTTCCTCAATCTACCTTTCCCCAATGTGTACCTTCCTAGTCTTGTTATCAATGGAGTTGATCCCAAATGCATCTATATGATCTTGCTGCAAACTTGTGTTATTATTCACTAATGTACACCATGGTCTATATACCATATATATCCTTTCCGCACCATAGAACCCCTCAGATGTGCTCTTTGTCTAACCAAAGCCTCCAAAAATTTCCTGCCTCCTCAACCATCCAGACATTGACCTTGTGTGTACTGTGTCCACACACCAATCTCCCCAACTTGGTGTAGGTATGATGTAGTGTTCTTTGTGCATTGAAATGTTGAAGGTAGACACTTTTGCATTTCACAACATTGTAGGACTATGAATTTTTCTCTTCCAATAATTTATATCTTTCTTTATGACTCTTTAGGATGATAGCCATCTACAAGTGATCATGTAATATATTAACGATTTTAACAAAATATACAAAGATACATAACAAGTAAAACAAATGGCAATTATAAGAGATGTATACAACGAATTGAACAAATATCGCTATCACTTCTACCTCATGTATTTTCTAAGATCATATATATATAACTTGCTTGGATATTGTTGTCAAAGTTGGGTTCCGGGAGATAGAGGTAGAATGCATTGCAACAATTATAAAATGATCTTTTCATTATTTTTCCAAAAGTAGTAAACATAATACACTGAAAAGTACATGCATTATACAAGTATATATAATATACTCGCATACTCAATTTTACTGAAGGTATACAATCATGCATTTTCATCCCACCAAAATTCACCTTTCTTTGTTATTATATTGTTTGTAGCAACTCGGTGGGAAATCAAATTTTTGTATGACTTCTTTTAAAGCATTGCTTTGCTGCTCTTATTAATAACCAAGGAAGGGCACTTATATAATTTGTCTCCATCACTATTTAGTCTGAATGACATTTTTTCTTCTTTACTGCATGATTGACTCTAATGTCACTACAAATTTTGACAATTTTTAGATTTGTCATATGCCTTCCAATATTTCTCCAAGCAACATTGCTATATTCTTTCCCGATATGCATTGTATCAAATAAATGTACACCTAGGAGCCATAAGAGGGGCAACCTACTAAATTGTCTGGGATAACTTTTTAGTCCCTGTGGAAGCCAGCCATTAATGCCTTGATGACCTTCATGAAGCATATAAGTTAAAAAAATTAACAACTACAATCATTGTCAATTACAACATGAGTAAACACAACACAATATAAAAATATAAATTCAAAACATATCATATATGATAGATAAACAATTTGATCTGATGTATAACCTTTACCATTAATTCTATTATATTCCAACTTCCATAGGCAATGTGTCATTTTTCGTGGTTTTGATGTAGTCTCCTCTTTCCCATTGAAAAGATGGTTTTCAAAGAGGTTCGATACTTATGATTTCTATGGAGGAAGTGCCTATACTCATCACCGCTTCCTAAACTTGTTGAACGACGAGATTTCATCTTTGGACCACAAATTGGACATGCAAATTTTTTCTTTGTTTGAAGACCTATAAGATGATATATAATTCGATTAAATATGTCAATTTTTATAATTATATATAATGAATAGATTATTTTAAAAACATTCATGATATCTACTTCATCAAATTAAATATTTTTAAAGTGTAGTTGAATGTTATAACATACCCCAAAAATGTGTTAGCCCTGGGGCATCATGAATTGTCCATACAAGCATTGCATGGAATTGAAATTGTTCATTCCCATTATTGGTCCGAGATGTCATACATAGTGATCTATTCCATAACTTTAGTAACTCACGATAAGAGACTCTCCATATATACATTCATATTTTTAACTTGGTACTTACCTAGTTGAATGAACATAAACATTACTTAATTATTATAACCATTTTACTGCAATATATATAAATTAATGTACATGACTATTCAATGAAAAAAATATAAGTCATTATGCAACAAATAAGACAAATGAGATGCTACTACGTTAAAGAAAATTGATGTAAACAAATACCTAGAACAATCATTGACAACATTATGTGGTCCCTCTTTATTGACATCCATGGAGGAATGTTATTGTTGATAACAAAAATAGGCCACACTGAGTAAATAGATCTCAACTCTCCAAATGGATTGACACCGTCCGCTCCCAATGAAAGCCTGAGATTACGAGGTTCTTTAAAGTGTGGCCATTTTTCCTCCATGTCCCTAAATGCAAAACCATCCGCAGGCATTCAAAGAATGTCATCTCCACTTCTATTCCATGCATGGTAATCCATAAATTTGGCTAAACTTTCACACCTAAATAATTTTTGCATATGTGGAATAATGGGAATTTAATGAAGAACCTTGAGAGACACCTTTTTTGTTAGTTGATCTGTTCGATATCTACTGATATGACATTCCGGGCATTCTGTTGCAAATTCCTGTTGTTTATGATATATAATATGATCATTGGGACATTCATCTATTACTTGATACTCCATTCCGATATCTTTCATAATGGCACATAAATCTCAGTATGAGTGAGGTAAAATATTTGATGGTGGTAACAAAAATTCACCAATCAATCTACAACAAAAAATAGTTTGTTTATATAAAGAATATTAATGGTACATATTTCATCCTTTATTTACTAGTGATGAACTAACAACAATTAAAATAGATGAAAAAAGATGACATATATGACATACCTTAACATCCGTGAGATTGCTATGTTTGATAAACCATTCATATCCTTCAAGTTCAACAACAACAATACAGTAGAGTGAAGAGTTGTTTCAGAGCCTTCATAAAGGGGCTCGTATGCCTTCTCAAGTACAGGTAAATCATGAACATCATCAAAATCATCTTGATTATCATGATCAGCTTTGCCACTAAATGTGTCATAGATCAATGTATTCATACCATCATCTTCAACTGGTGGTTTCCGCCGATGATCATCTTCTCTTCCCCATAGGATCATTAACTTTATCTTTGATATTCACAGCTCCATGTTCGTCCACTTGCAAAACCACATTCTATGGGCCGTGATAATCCATATCATCTTCCCTAGGGTGCCCCACCTTTATAATAATGATAGACACAAATAAACCAATATGGATCATGATCATGATTATATATATCTATATATAATGTTAAAAACAATATAAACATTTGCATAAATTCAATCAATATAAACACATATAATGAGCAACTTACCAATGGACTAGACATAATCATGCCCCCTTCAATGTGACCATGTCGGGCCACGCTACCTGTGATTGGAAAAGTCATCTCGTTTTTAAGCCCTTGCAATTATTGCAAAGACAATAACATTTCCCATCACCCTTTCTTTTCAATCTAGCCCACAATCTATCAAGTGTCTCTTCATTTTGTTCTGGATTAATATTATCCGACATGATTTTTCTACCAAGCTTTGACTATCGATCTTTCCAAAATATCAGTCCCTACACTCCAATAATTTTATTCATAGACAAATGCAACATAATCTAATAATTTTGATATTTTACACCAAAAAAATTTGGCATGCAACCACCCCTGCAAAAGAGAAGATAGTCTGAAGTTAATGACCCCAAAAAACACTTTAAAATGTTAAATCCAAAACTTATTAAATTATGATTTTACTATGATTTCCAACCGTTAAGACTCCTAAAATCAGAATATTGAACTTGATCACAAACTTCTTACAACAATGGAGGTAGTGAGCTAGTAAGAGCAAGTGACCCATTCCTAAGGAGCAACAAGTTGGAATCATCATTGCTAATCTCAATATGGATTTGTCCTTTTAGTTAAAGATGCAATGTGCCACCTTTTATGACGAGCTTATCCCTAGGGTCCTCAACATTGAGAGAGCCCTAATAAAAAACAACAGAAGCATTGGTAAGAGCATGATTAGGGTACAAACCCCAGGCCTCCGTAGAAACATAAACAATAACTATAGTGGATTAGAGAGGTTGCAATACTAGAAAGATTGAGACATTGTAGGTAATAGCAAAATCTTGCAATCTAAAGATTGTAGCCAATAACAAGCACACTATGTAGCTTAGTGACATTTGTAAATGCAATCTACGATAAGAAGAATGACAGTCACTTGAGATGTGACAGTCAAAAAGAGGTTGAGCAGTGACAAGATAATAAAGCTCAAAACTCAGTATTACATAGTAAAAGTGGAGATTTTAACAAAGGAGTCTCACTTTCTTGTCGACCTTAAGGGTTTTTCAAATGTTTTTGGTAGTGTTAGACAAGGCAAATGCAATCAAGGAATGACTGTCCAAATGAAGTAACAGTGGTAATCATAGGTTCAATGTTTCTTCTTAGCCATTAATGTATAATGGAGGTAATGGATTGCATGTTTGAGCAGTGTTTTGAGACTCATCAAAGATGGGAGAATACTGAATAATACCTTGTGGACTATGAAGTAGTGTCAATAAGGTTGAAGGATCTTAAGAACTACAATACCATGAAACAATGATTCCTCTGTAGTAAGTAGGCAGTCTATAGGGCATAGTTTGATTTTATAAAAGGATGATCATGAAAGGAATCTTCAAGTGATAGTGATTGAGCTGTTTGAGATTGCAGCTAAGGGTGCAATACCTAGTCTTAACGGAAGTTAGAAAAGCAGTAAATGTGCAAGAAAATCGAATCATACACAACAAACAATTTTCAATGTTATCTTCCACAATGCCTTGAGTTTGAAGAAAAAAATATCATTGTATCTTCATGATGAAAGTGTTGACCTTAATGGTCAATCATTGGCAACCATGATTTTAAAACATGCTATTGTGCTTATGGAGGCAACATTTTAAGCAAGGTAGTGAGTGGTGGTTTGGAACAATGGTAGGTATGAAGGACTTGCTTTATATGCATACTATGTAGCCCAGCTTAAGACAACATTCTTAGAAGAGATTGAAGGTGGATTATGGAACTCAAGGGTTACTATGAAAATGATTAAAGCAAAGACTGAGATCTATTTAAAAGCCACGGTCATGAAGATATTAAAGATGTCAGATGCAAAACCCTAGCTAGTAGCTGGAGTAATGAATACAGTGCCAAAGAGGATAGTGTGCTGGGGCAGATTTAGGAGATTCCCACATTAATATCTAATTACAGTGGAAATACATCATTTATTTATTTTTTAATTAAAGAAATCATTCTAAACCCTATAGGATACATTGATACTCAAAAAGCCTTTGAAGGAATTTGAGATTATGCAAATATATGTCAAGTAACATTCAAGGCGCTTCAGAAAAATTCATCACTTCTGTGAATAAGCCATTAAACATGTAGTCGTGCCTGAATGCACTACATAATTGATATAACAAAACCACTGTGCATATCAACCAGAGTTATAGGTTCTTTATTGCAGCAAAAGGTAATCACTCTTTGATCATGCTATAATTACATCCTAACCTGCTAAACTTGAGACAACCTGAATGCACCCAATGATGATTGACACCTACATTATACAACCTAAATTAACTACATTATATGAGTGCCTCCATTTCTATCACAACATAGCCACATTAAACTTGGGTCACACATGAATGCATCATGTATTTGTTATAGCACAACTGTGTCACATGACTAATAGAGTTATGGATCACATAATTATAGTCACAAGAATCTGTTCCTTGGTTGTAATCTTATGGTGATTCCACACAACAAAAATCTTAGACATGAAATTCCTCAAACCCTTAACTAACCTCTAAAAATGAATTGATGAGATGTTTTAAAAATATGATTTTCAAACCTAGAACTACAAATCTGACTTCACAACTGAATTTCCTTTGCAAAAAGACAATGATCACCCTCAACCCGCCGACATCTTCTTGAATTTTTCTCGATTTTTCCCAGAATCGCCCTGGGCTCTCCACAACCGGCTCTCAAGCAAGAGCTGTAAAAAACACCGGCCGCAGAATGGGGACCGTGCTAACTCACTTTTCTTTATGTCTACCACAATTTGATTTTTTAATTTTTCATATGTTTGTTGAAAAATTTATGAAAATGATATCATTTCTAGACGAACCTGCGTTCACATCAAAATTTCGATGAACGTCGGGATAAACTTTCAAAAAATTGGAAATTACACATCAAATTTTACAAGCACCCGACGAACATCGAATTTTACATATTTTGCTGGACAGTTTCGTCGGATTTTGCAGTCAAATGTATTAGTGGGAGGATTTTTAGGAAAAGTGAAAATAGACTATTATTTTGCCTAGTTTTGAGAATTAAAAACTATTATTTTGCCTAGTTTTGAGAACTAAGAACTATTATTTTGGCTACATTTGAGAACTAAAAACTATTATTTTGCCTAGTTTTGAGAACTAAGAACTATTATTTTGGCTACATTTGAGAACTAAAAACTATTATTTTTCCTAGTTTTGAGAACTAAGAACTATTATTTTGGCTACATTCAACCATTGTTTATATAACTTTCATCATTATTGCACAAAACTATTATATAAATTTTATGTTTAAATAATAATTATTTAATTCTTTCATATACTTATACTATATAATCATTTCATTTTATTTATATTTTATTTAATATAAAATAATTTAAAAAATAAAAATAAAAATTATATTATATAATCAATAAATATTATTTAATATAATATAATAAATTTATAGTGTATTATACATATTATTATGTAACATAATTATTAGATAAATTTTATATTTATATAATTATCATTTTTTTTCTTTTGATTAAATTATATTATACTATCATTTGAATTTTTTTTTATATTTATAATATCTTTATAATACCTTTTATTCTATTAATATAAACATGCATTATCATACAATTTACATTATAATGTTAATTATTTATATAATTTTAATAAAAATTAACATTAATGTGACATTTTTAAATATTATGTTAATACTATAATTAACAAAATTAACATTTAGTTTTATTCACATTAACAAAACTTATATTTATTTTTTATTAAATTTAAAATACTATAATTAAAATACTATAAAGGCAAGTACTAGCCACTACGTGGCACTTGTTAAATTTGAGAGTGTTTGAATTGGTCATTCACACATGCTCAAAATAATTTAATTATAATAATGCTAAATTAAGTATACTTATTATATTATATGATATTTATTAATCTATTATATTATACATTATTATATTATTATATTATATATTATTATATTATTATATTATATATTATTATATTATTATATTATATATTATATAATACATTATATTTATTAGCATTATATTATATATTATCTAATACATTATATTTATTATCATTATATATTATTTATTTACTAATGATTAATTAGTATTATTTATTTACTATTATAATAGCATTATATTTGACTCTTCCTCCTAATATGATTTTAAGGGTTTATTTGTATTTGTGTGACTAATTGGGGAGTCTTCCTCCAAGCTTATATAGTAAATAAATATTTTATAATAGCATTATCTTAATTTGATAATGCTCTTTATTGATATTAGTGTTAGTATTATTCAAATTAAACATGTTAAATTTAGATGTTTTGTAATGAGAGGATGAACTATTGGAAGAATATATTTTGAAATTAATGTTAATATTAATAAAGATCATAGAGGGATTATATGTGTTATAGCTATGTAATTATTTGGGATTTGTATCCAAATTATGTAACTTTTTGGGCTATAACTGGAGGTTTTCTTTCTGATTCTTTCTTGCCAAATGCCCTATTGAATCAGGGTTATGTACATATTAAATAAAAATAATATAATATAGTGGCTCGACCACTTTTGATTAAATATATATATATATATCAATAAAAATAATTATCAAATTAAATTGCTATTATGTTTAATG